>JAUEJL010119148.1:0-11978 GCA_032274825.1 Drosophyllum lusitanicum | reverse complement strand
TGTTTATGTTTCCAATCAAACAATTTATGTCTTAATGCTTTATGTTTATGAACGTGATGTCGTGATTTTCATATTAACGTAAATTCTTATCGTTTCGGTAAGATGTATTTTGCAATTAAAGACTTCCGTTGCATGTTTTCTGATAATATGACAAGATTTTTGTAAATGGTAAATTTTGGAAAATCACGGTGGTCGCAAATATAGAACCTCTTCTTATATATAAAACCTATAGAACAATTGTGGGGCGTTAATCTCGATCATTAGTGTGCTAAAGGGCATGATCGGCATTTACACACACGTTATTATCGGTTTTAACAATTACCATATTTATCGTTTTCTCAATCTTTGTATTGTTTCGTACATTTTCAAACGTGATTTGGCTAATTGATAGTGCGATTTCATTGAAATTATTTACTAGATTTGCAGAACATATTCTGCAGTACACGATTTTCTTTTAAACTAAACATAACCTATACGGTGAATATGAATATGAAATGGGTATGCCACATACCATATAAAAATGTTATATGCAATTCAAGTTTTTTACATTCTGAAATGGTGTCTAATGCAATTCATATATATGATTCCGCTATTTGCATTTTTGCATCATATGTGCCACTTACCATATTGCAGGTTTACAAACAAGGTTGAAAATGATCATTCTTACATATTGTCACAGATAATGCAACCTAAACCTCTGTGCATTTTCAATATAAACATTGATGAAAATGATAACCACCTCATTTTATAGTTACTCATTGATGTAAATGATAACCCCCGCACTATGAATGCAATGCAAGCATGGATGAAAATGATAACTTTACTTGCAATGGTTAAAAACGACAACTCTTACACATTTGTCATAGATAATACACATTAAACCTACATGTAATGGTTCAAAATGATAACTCTTACATATTGTATCAGATAATGGACATTAAAACTATATAAGTAATAGTTGAAATTGATATCTTAACAACTTGGTATCGAAAATGCAAACATCAAATGGACATCATCTACAATTGTAATGGTTGAAAATGATAACTCTGACACATTGTCACAAATAATGCACATTAAACCTACATAAGTAATGGTTTAAAGTGAAAACTTTACACTCTGGCACCGAAAATGCAAACATCAACTTAACATCATCTATAATTGTAATAGTTGAAAATGATAAATCTTATACATTCTAACAGATAAAGCACATTAAACCTACATAAGTAATGTTTGAAAATGATAACTTTACACTTTGGCACTGAAAATACAAACATCAAATGAACATCATCTACATAATTAGTGGTTGAAAATGATAACTCTTACACATTGTCATAGATATTGCACATTAAACCTACATAAGTAATGTTTGAAAATGATAACTTGACACCTTGGCACCGAAAAGGCAAACATCAAATGGACATCATCTACAATTGTAATGGTTGAAAATGGTATCTCTTACACATTGTCACAGATGCTCCACGTTAAACCTGCATAAGTAATGTTTGAAAATGATAACTTTACACGTTGGCACTGAAAATTTAAACATTAAATTGACATCATCTACATAAGTAATGGTTGAAAATGATAAATCTTACACATTACCACACATACTTCACATTAAACCTACATAAGTAATGTTTTAAAATGATAACTTTACACTTTGGCACTGAAAATGAAAACAACAAATGAACATCATCTACATAAGTAATGGTTGAAAATGATAACTCTTACACATTGTCATAGATATTGCACATTAAACCTATGTGCATTTTTAATTTATATTTACAATTTGGCACTTAGAATGCAAACTTCATTGTAAGGTATGATAGAATTGGGTCAAATGCATGCTCATTGATAGGGTTAAAAATAGGGGTGAAAATGATGAGTTTGATACATCGATCATTTTTTTTTTGCGCTTTTAACCTAATAACGGGTAAGTTATTTAACATGCAATGTAAAAATAAATCTTAGAATCAAGATATACCCCCATGTTCAGTGTCGTCTACATCTTCCTCACTTTCAACCGATTTTCGTTCCTGGATTTCCCTCTTTTTGAACTTCGGGCTGTTTATCATTCGCATTTTGATTTTCGATCTCTTTATCATCGTCTTCTAGATTGATGACGTTTCCATTATATTTAATAGTCCTTACGAATGTTTCCATCAATCTCCCACTTCGCCTTAAAAGTTCATCCACTGAAATTTTTGGAAATAAAAGTAAGTTTCAACACATGATTTGCATTTCACAATACAAAAATATGAATGGAATTCTTACTCTTTGAAAGTAAAACGAGTTCTTCACCTCAATTCTTCTTCCGCAAACCTAATGCACGTTCGATGGAAACTAAGTTTCTATTGTCGTAACTACTAATATACGGTTAATGATTTCCTTTCTGCAATTGTTCTATCAATTTGAAAATATTCAGTTTGCTCAATTTTAGCGTAAAAAATGGAAGTTCAATTGTTGGGTTAGAAGTTTACATTTCCCCCCTTTTATGTATATAAATGGCGCTGATTGTTTTCTTTTATTAAATGATTTTTAAATGCAATTCTAGCCATTCGTTTATGAATCTAATGGTCTGTTTTTGTTCTTTAGGTTCTATATTTAAGAGAGATTCTTTATATAGTCTGACCCTATATATGTGTGTGTGTATGTGTACATCTCATTTTTATCTACATTTCGATATAGATTTTATCGTAATATAATTTTTATTTTGTATTTTTAAAAATCATAATACTAAAAAAATACATTTCATAAGGAATAAATCAAGCTTTTTTGTGTTCTACGTTTCGAATGGTTATATGAAAGTTTTTTTTGTGAATATTTTTCTTTGGCCGTAAAGATTAAAAGTGATAAATGTTATTTTGACGTAATATGCGTTACAAATTCTATAAAAATAAAATTTCACCATATTGTGTTTTGACGTTAATTTTTTATTTGATTTCTCTTTTTTTCCGGTCAGAACACCCAACAAAAATGAGACGACCATTGAGAAAAGTGCGACAATTGTCATCTATTCATGTTGATATCAAAAGCTCATATGTTAACAAAATTTTAAAATAAAATTTCGTCATATTGTATTTAGTATTTAGATTGTATGGGTGTTAGCCGAAAAAATAAATTTCAATATATTTGAATTCAAACCAAATGTCATAAACGAAAAAAAATTAAAAAAAATAAACAAAATTTCACCGTATTTTCGGTCCTAATTGTTTAGATGTTATCCGTTTTATTTAATTTGAAAGTTAATTTTTATATTTTATTCATTTCTATTTTATCCCGTCTCATTGTGCTGGATAATGCACATCGTTCTCTCTATATATAAAATTATGGTTAGCCCAATTATTGATAGCGATTCGTTTTACCTTATAATAATAATATTTAAATCTATTTAAACCACATTGTTCTAGAAAATGGGGTGGTCGATTGTTAGTACGAATGTCATAAAATTAGAAAAAAGTAATAATAATAATAACATATGTTTACTTTTTAAAAAATAAAATAAAAATTAATCTAGCCCACATTAGAAGTGGTCCAAAGATCCTTTTTACATTGACAATTTGACATTCATATATATTTCATATCCCTTTAAGTTGGACACCTATATATAGAGTCCAGTTTGGACAGCTTATCTTTTTTTTAATTGTTTATATATAGTATTTATTATTTTAACGTCACCCTCGTTATCGTTTAATGTTTCTTCTCATATAATCAACCTTACATTAAACATTTAAGAAGATTTATATCCTCTTACAAAATATCACTACTTATCCATCTACTCACTAGGTCAAGACATGACGGTGAAAATCACTCTTTAGTAAAAGTAAGTGAAAGTGTGAAACCCCTCTTTGACCATGACGCCGGCCAAAACCCTTAACCGTGAGATTATCGACCACCAACAGTGATCATCGACCCCAATCGTTTAACCATCGGTAAAATAACCGGCCCTTACAAAAAAAGTAAATACCATGTAGCAGTCAAGCCGAGAGGCTCGGGTGAGACCTCGGCTTCCTCGGGTTCTCTCGGGAACACCGGTACCACCCACCATCGGTTGGGCCTTTCCACACCCGTCCCTACCCGAATTCTTTTTCCTTTTTCCTTTTTTTTGTGAGTGTATAATAGAGTAGAGAGAAAATATTTGTGTTGTTTGAGTTAGGTGCTATTTAGATTTTGGATAAGAGAGAGAAAAAGTGATGTGACAACGGATATGGCATTTAAGTTGGGTTTGGTTTGGGAAGACCCATACGCATGGTCTGTCTTTCTTATTTATGGCAACAAAAGTTACTAAGACTTATAGATTAGATCATTTAAATGTTAGTTCTTTGTTTATTTAGCATAAATACAAGTTACAATCTGAAGTGATTGACTATGCTACAAGATATGAAGACAAATAGACAATGTCCATCATTAAAAAAACTCTTCAAAGGAACTTAGGAACGAGCAAAAAATCTGTTTGACCTGAATTGGAACCGGACTAATTTACACACTTTTTAGTCGGTTCTCGGTTTCTCTATTTTCCTTATTTCGCTTTTCCGTTCCACCGGGTTTTTTTTTACTCAGAACCGACGGAACCGATTAGGAACAAACGGTTCTTGATTCTTACATTGGAACTTTTTTGATTTCGGTTTTAGAACCGAGCTCATTCTTAGAGTAACTTGAGATGTGTAAGGTATCTTATTGGATAAGCAAAGATAATTATGTGAATAAGGATAGATACATATTGGAATACATTAACATAGCTTTCTTAGGATTGTGGTTGGTGGTCCATATCCAAAAGAAATGGAGATTCAAAAGCCAAATTATGTGGCAAAAAGAATTAAAGTTGTCCACCACATGCAATAAACCTAAAATATTACTTGGTGTCAAAGGTCACTACAACACATGATTGATTTAGAAATGGAGATGAAATGTTTGGGATTTTTATGCAACCAAATATGAAGTCATAAGTTCAATGTGGTTAATGATTTCGGTTTTATGTAGAGGTTTTGGTCTTGAAGCTTTTCGAGGTTGGTCCAATCCAAGGCTGGTCTGGTCCTTGGTGGACCGGTTCTTACGTAAGATCATTCGGTGTTTGGGCAGTTCGGTCTTTTTTGGACCAGTCTTCGTCCGGATCAGTCCGACTTTCGTTTAGATCCGTCTGGTTTTCGTTCGGATATTTCCGGTTCGATTTAAACATTTCCAGTTTTGGTTAAAGAAAAATTACAATTAAATTGTCAAAAACCACAAGTTATAAACGTATATAATTGTTGAAAAGATATGCCCATCTTATTAAAAATATGATTGTGCACTTATACGAAATAAAATTACGTATTGTTGAATATAACTAATGCGATAATTCATACAATTATAAACTATTAAGTATACTAATGCGCTAATTCATACAATTATAAAGTATATTAAACTAAATTATATCAACCTAAGTTCAAGTAATCTATATGAAACTAAGTTCAAGTAAATTACATAAACTAAGTTCAAATAATTTATATTAAACTACATTCGGTTAAACTAAAATAAACTAACTTCAAGTAATTTAATAAAATGCCCTAATTCATATAATTATAAAGTAACTACAATAAATTATAGTAAACTAAATTCATACTTACAATGGAAAATACTAGAAACCTATAACCGAAACTGTTCGTAATTTATCAAACGTATAACCGAAATTTGAAAAGTAGAGAGAATAACAGAAAGAGTGTATAGAAGGAAGTTTGGTGTAAAGAAAAATGGAAGAAGTAGTAGGGGTATTTATAGAATAATTGTAAAAAAACAGATTAGCCATTGGGACCAGGAAATTAACCGTTGGACCCCAACTTTCGAAAACTAGCCGTTTGGACCGGTTCGACTGGCTTTATTTTTTGGACCGACTTTTGGACTCTTTTGGACCAGTTCTTGGCAGTTCTAGGGTCCGGACCGGCACCGCACCGGCCATCTTGGATTGATTCCGGACCGATCCAGTCTTGGTGGTCCTTTAAAGACCAGTTGAACCGGTCCAGAATGTGCACCTCTAGTTTTATGTACTTTTAGCCTTCTTAAATTTACACCATAATTATGTGGAAATAAAAAACAAATAAATAAAAATAGCAATCAATGAACACTATGTTAGCTATCTAAACAATCATTAAAGAATTATATAATTCTATTTATTAATAAAGGCTTAGTTCATGAATATTTACACTTATCGTGTTTTCCTATTATGTGTATCTAGCTAAGAAATTTACCATTTAATATATTAGACTTTCAAAAGTTACCAGTTAGTCTTGTGAGTAACTTGTTCATGGAAGTTAAGAGCGGGCCTGACAAGGCGCAAGATTGCTTGATCACGGTGTGAAGCTACTATGCCTTCAGCATGATCTATCGCATGAAGCTTTCGACGTGAGCCTTTTCACACTGAAAAATGATCTTTTTTGTTTTGGTGCGTATCTGAGGAGTTGGTGTATGTAGGTCGTAGGGTAAAAAAAACTGACATAACATTATGTAATAACATGAAAGGATGTTAATCTCCTAAGTGAACCATATCTAATTATATTATTTGTTTCTATTGGATCCAATAGATCTTTTTAAGATGGGCTATTATTTTGTACATAACCCAACTAATTAAAATTAAAATATATACTATTAAACTATTTTATCATTTTCTACGGGCTTTGGATTGGGCCATTACCAAACTGGGCCTCCACATTACTAGGCCCTCACAATCTAGTTTTAACATTATGGTTAGCTTATTATTAAGCTTTACTCATTGAGGGTGCGTGTAAGTATGTAACCTAATGACTAACACAGGATTTACTTAGAATATTACACTAAACACTTTATCAATACAATTTACTAAAATCTGGAACCAACATATTTGTAGAGGTTTATTGTTATTTTTGCTTCGGACCTAAAAAATGTTTGGATCGGCTCTGCCTGATATATAATGAGTTTAATTCAGTTATTCCATATCTTTATGCACAATAATGAGACAAAACGAACCAAGACGAGGTGTTAAACCTCGTTATACCCATTACGTACAATCAGTTATTAGTTCGTCGTGGGGGAGCTTGTCATGCGCGTAACGAAAGGAGGTCCTTGTTATAACATTGAATTTTTTTCAATTAATGTGCAATGGTTATGTAGTAGCGGATATATTTCAAAAACCCACCACAAATCTATATTACCTTCCTATTTTACATGCTAGTTTACACAAAAAAAACTATACTCATTCAAAACTTTGTAGCAACCATTTATCAAAAAAACAACTATGCGTACGATATTTTCTTCCAAAACATGGTGAATTACGGTTCGGCAAGTACTCACTCAAGCATAAATTCACTCGTGCCTCCACAACCACAAGCCGAATTGACGCAAAGCATATTAAGCCAACTTTACTTTCAACACCAACGAGTTTGTCAACAAAATCACTATTATCCACAATTTGCACCACCATATTACCCACAATTAGCACAATCACAACCACCACCATTGACTGAACCCGTGCCGGTGGCCGAATCCAAACCTGTACCCGAAGCCTCCAACACTCGTTGTCGTAATGGTAAAAAGGAGGTCGTTCAAAGTACAGGAAAGAAAATTGGTTGCACCATAGTAGAAGAAAGGTGTTTGGCTGAGTGTTGGGTCAACGTATCAGAAGATTCATGTGTCGGCAACTCTCAAAGCGGCGACGCGTTCTGGGTTCGAGTTTAGAAGCAGTTCAACGTACTTGTTAGGTCGATCAATGATACGGAACCGAGATCAAATTACTTCCAAGTGGAGGAACCTATCACAAATGGTAGGCAAGTTCAACGGAATTTATATGAGAGACCATGATAGGTTGTCCGGTGCGAGAGACGAAGACACTATGAGACAAGTCCTTGTGTTATACAAAAATGAAACGGGAAAAGCTTTTGGTTCCTATGAGGCATGAGATATTTTAATAGACTCGCCAATGTGGCGGGCTCATACGTCGGTAATTGGTAACAAAAGGGAACAACAGGCTCCTGTGGAGGATGAAGGCCAGTAGAAATTAACCCAATGTTGATCTTGAAGCTGATTTCACGAACGGGCTTTTTAGTGAGGATTCTATTCCTCGTACGCCTGAGAAAGGAAGAAAGAAAAGGTTCAAAAAATCACGTCCAATTCAGACACTTTCTGGCGTTCTTCGATTCAAGCCGAGATCCTTTAACAACTTGATATTATAACTGACTTGGCCCCCAAGAAGATGAAGATGATTGCCACAATATGCAAAATGGAAGAATTAAAGTTTTTAACCATATCAACGAACACGAGCATGACCGAAAAGCCATACTCGAAATGAGATGAAAAATTCTTGAAAAATATAATATATATATATATAGTTGTAGTTTTTTAATTTTTAGTATTAGTCTTACTAGTTTAATTTTTTTAATTTTTAATATTAGTCGTACTTTTTTAATTTTTAGTACTATAATATTTTAATTTTACTATTTTATTTTATTTTATTTGAAAATATTAATTTAGTAAATATTTTATAAATATTATGTTTTTTTATAGAAAATTGAAAATAAAAAAAAAGAATTTATGTTGACATGACGGTTAATTAGCGATGACAGTTATGAGTTTTATCAATATAAATGTTTTGTGATAGATTAATTTTGCCGACGTAACAATTAGTGATAACTGTTACGGGTGTTATTACTGTAAAATCTCTTACACCAACAACAATATAGAAATGGAGGTGTGTTTACAAAACTCTACAAATCTGTCTCTGGTTCATCCATTTTCATATAAAAATCACCTGAGCTAAGAAACTAGACTTATATTGCTTTCACCATGCAGTATATTCATACATGTTACAAAAATAATAACTAATAAAATGAACATAAGAAGAAAAAACTCATCCTGAATACAAAAGTACTACTACTATCTACAAGATATATCAATGTCAACTATATATAATATATTTATATATACATTAACATTTATGGATTGTAACTTAATTAACCATATTTAAGTTATTGATCGAACTTGTTTATGATTAGCTATAAGTTTTAATCGATCTAAGTACGTTTTTCTTCGATTCAATTGTGTATCGGAGGTTTTCTCTTTGCCGGAGAATAATCCATTCCTGTTATGTCTATCACATCTGCATATCGTTCTGAGACGACTTCTGCCTGCTTCTCATGTGTCGTCGACGATACGAATGTATTTGGAAAGGTCTCTTCCTTGTTAACAAGTTTATGACTAATCTTTAGGTCTCTTGTTGGGTCATTCTTGTAGTTCTGTACATGAGAAACACAGTTATAGATTAATCAAGTACTCTTTTATTTCATCAATTGTTTAAGTCATTCTTTGCTCATATTGAGAAAATATATAACTAACCTTGTCATTGGATGTGGTAGTACTTGATAATGTTATTTTTGTCATAAGTTTTCTATTTATTCCTGTAATTAGAATAATAAAAAATAAAGCATTAAGTAAAATTAAAATATAAACATTATAAACAAGCATGACTTGTCTGTGGATAGTGTTGATCAAAGTATATATATATATATATATATATATATATATATGGATTATGACCTAAAAAAAGAGGGCAACAACTCATGAACTTAATACAACAAACATGTCATTTTCTGACGTCAAAATCCATCAGAAATTCGTCAAAAATTGATATTTACGACGGATTTTCAACGGAACACGGTCACCAGAAAAATACCCTCACTACAAGGTTCCAACAATTTTTGGGGAAAATAAAAGAAAATTTATATACTATTTGATCAAAATCAAAACATGTAGTTTTACTCATAAGTATTATCTGTTAATAATTAAGATTGAACCCTGGAAAAGCTTAATTTTATGATGACTTGCACCATCACATGATCTATATAACTACAAGATAAGTAAGTAATTAAGATTATATCTAGGGTTTTAATGGTGTTTAGGTAGGTGATGTCTTGGGCCATAGTAATCTTCATGAATCTTTGGTAACCAGTGACCATGAGAGCCTAATCCTCTCTTCTTTATGATGGTACCTGATGAAACTTCAGTTGCCATGGCTGATCCATCTTCTCCATTTCTTGATAAACTCTGCAATAATTATAAAAAAAACCTAGTTAGAATATATTCAAATTATATGTATGTATGTGTGTGTGTATATATAAACAAGATGTAAATTTTTAGCATAAAATCATGAGATATACTAACCTTAGTGATGAGTTTGTGATGGTTGCTATATTTGCTCCATTTTTCCAGCCTTGCACCTTCATTATATCAACATATATAGAACATATTATTAGATAAACACATTAATTATTAAGAGTTATACAAATTTTGAAAACTAAAACCAATTTTTATGTTTGTGTTTTTAAGTATAATGTCATTAACGCGTCATTGTTTATTTCTTTATATGGTGTTTGAATTAGCTTATTTTTCGGTTTATAAAGTTATTACAATTTTAAATAAGCCCGTAAGCCAATTTTTTCCGGCTCATAAATTTATTAACTTAAGTTTATGATCTTAAATAAGCCATAAACTTAATATTCTAAGCTCATAAGACAAATAAAATAAGTATACCAAAACTTTAATAAGTTCATAAGATGAAAAATATTGTTATCTGCAAAATGTGTTTTTGTATTTTTGAAAACACACACATACATAGAGTTAGTGTGTGTGTGTATGTGAGTGTTGGCAGTGAACATACCTTGAGCTTCATGAAGGAAAACTGAGAGAATTAAGAGACTGAAGATGAAAGAAGGCTTCATTTTGAATTGGAAGTTGATATTATGACTTCCTGGAGTAAATGAAAGAGATTCTGCAAATTAAAGGAAGATATGGAGGCCTATATATACAAATAAATGAGGTTCAGGACCCACCACATGTTCATGACCAATAAGCTTATTACAATGTTTTTTATTACTATTTCTTTAAATGTGTCACCAGTTTCTGGTTTCCATGTTTGTATTCTTGCTATTTCAAGATTTAAATTAGAAGATGTTTTTTCCAATCTTAAGTCAATTAAAGCCATAATTTATTAATGAAAATAATTATTCAAGTACAAATTAAACTTTAGATATTAGTTATCTCATCAAAGGACTTATAGTCTAGCGGTATCAGATTTATAAGATGTCTTACAAGATTATGGATTCAAATCATGTGCTGGACATAAATGTGTAGATTTAAAGATAAGGTTTACACTACAAGAAAAAACACTTTTTGCGGCGACAATTGTCGCCTCAAAAGGCCCACTAAAAGACAAAACTTCAGTCAAGAAAGTTTGACTTTCAACTAACGCTATTTGCGGCGACTAATGTCGCCGCTAATACTCTAATGATTTAATTTTAATTTTTTATTTTAGCGAAAATAATGGCGGGATTTTTTCCGACCTAAAATATTTTATGTCGCCGCAAAAAGTAGTGTGTCGCCGCAAATGAATTTTTCTTTTTTTAATACTAATTAATTAGGTGTCGCCACAATAGGTCGTTTGTCGCCGCAAATAGTGTCGCCGCAAAAAGTATTTCGAGATATTAGGTTGCAGACTCTTCTTTTTCTCATTCTGTTTCCTTGCTACCTTAACCGCCGCCCCCTGGAGCTCTCGCCATCGCCCCCTCGACCTTTCGCCGGCGTTGACCGGAATCTCGCTCGGTCTCCTCCTCTCTTCTCCTCCTCCGGCCTCCTCTCTTCTCCTCCTCCGGCCTCCTCCTCCGCTCGCTGTCGCCGCTCCACACCGGAAGGTAAGTTTTTTGTGTTTCTTTTTGTTTCTTTTGCTCTTTTTTGTTAATATTTGTAGTTAATATCTCGTTTTTTGATTTGGAGGTTGTTTGTTCTCCTCTCTCGATCCTTCCGGTCACTTGCCTGCCGCCGGTTCCACCACCGCCGGTCACCTTCCTGCCGCCGGTTCCACCACCGCCTGTCACCTCCGGTCATTCAAGTTTTTTTTATTTATTTATATTTTATCTGTTAGATTATAATTTTAGTTTTTATTAGCTTTAATATTAATTTGTTTATTTAATTATGTTAGATTA
>JAUEJL010119137.1:0-11978 GCA_032274825.1 Drosophyllum lusitanicum | reverse complement strand
AAACCGTTTAATATTTTATCATTTCTATCTATTTTTAATATTATTTTTATCATCTCATTTAATAACTATTTTAGTTAATTATACCAATAACTAACATATATATATATATTTATGTTAATTTATTTAAATTATCTAAAGTACCACTTTAGCGCGCGTCTAGGCCCTTTTTGAGGATGTTACATTTGTTTTTTATAAAACAAACATGATTTTTCAAATGCAAAAATTTAAAGGGTTTAGTTTACCAAAATGTATCTAAATTGTCACATTTTGCTATTGTGTGTATAAGACTTTAAATTTTCTATTGTATGTATCGATCATTTAATTTATCGCTATTGTGTGTATTAAACTTTCTATTGTGTGTAGTAAACTTATAATTTTTTATGGCTTTAGTTCACAAAAATATATTCAAGTTGTCACGTTTTGCTATTGTGTGTATTGAACTTTAAAAGTTTCTATTGTGTGTATAAAACTTTTAATTTGTTGCTATTGTATGTATTATGGTTACAACAAAAGGTAAAAAACTTACAAGTTTAGTATATACAATAGAAAGTTTAATACATACAATAGCTACAAATTTAAAATTTGATACACACAATATAAACTTTTTAAGTTCAATACATATAATTGCAAAACTTGACAACTTAGATACATTTTGGTAAACTAAACCCTTTATTATGTAACCAAAATACACACAATAGCAACAAATTAAAAGTTTGATACATGCAATAGAAAATTTTGAAGTTTGATACACACAATAACAAAACGTGACAAATTGAATACATGTTTATGAACTGAACCCATCTTTAAATCCTGACAGGCTAAGTCAATCAAATACGAGACAAGATTTTGATTCCTATGAAATACAAATATTACAAAACATAAATCTTTAACAGAATCCAAACTCATGAAAAAAAACTCTGAAAATCCAAAAAAGATTTAAAATGAGCGTAAAATTATTCCCACTGATTTTTTTCATAAATTATTACATTAACCGACTAAATTAATTATCTGTGTGATACACGGGTTGGTTTAAAAAATTGATAAATATTAAACATTAAAAAAATATTAAATAATTATTAAATGCAAAATAAATGTGAATTTTAAAAAATGGTGACAGACGGGATCAACACCTAAATCAGCGGTGGAAGCGCCGATACGAGGGGACAAACATGATGCAACGTGTATAATGATACGAATATATATAATTATATTTTTTATATAAGTCATAGATCATTATTGTTACAATTAGGGACAATAAGGTCAAATTTTTTTTGGTTATCTTTAAAAAAATTAAAATGATTATTATTAGAAGAAGATATTAAAAACATAGATTCATATTCAGTAATAAACTTAATTTTTAAATTCATTACTAAAGAGCTGATGTTATTATTCTTGTTGCAATACTCAAATTTATGGAAGCCTAATTGTTTAGTCAAGATATCATTTTGAAGTCATATACAAAATTACTGTATATTAGTTAAAATTTTTTGTTTTACATTCAATTTGAAATTATTAATTTACCTTTAAAAGGAAAAGTTGATTAAATAAATTGATGGTTAAGATTATATTATTAAAATCAATCTTCTAAAATAAATAAAATAGTAACTTTAATAAAATCTATTTGATAATTTTAGCCATTGCATTTAGAAAAATTTTTAATTCTTAAATCTTAACAATCCATTTTGATAAAAATTAAAATCCAATTTTGATTTAATTTAAATTAAAATTATTAGAGATAATTTCATATATGTCCTTAAATTCTAAAATATCGTATTTGCCCATCTTAATTTACAAATATCATGTTTTACCTTTATAATATTTTAAAATATTATATTCAACCAAATTATTAATTTTATCATTCTAAAATATTATTTAATAATCATTTTAATTTTATTAATTATAACCAATAAATACTTCACATTTTTATCGCTAATTGTAACAATAATGATCGGTAACTTGTACAAGAATTATAATCTTTGTATCATGATACCACGAAACTGTCGTCACATCAGCACTCCCTCTTGAGTCGATGTTTTCACCTCTGGTCTGAGTGCTAACGCCATGTATCGTTACTTTTTTTCTCATTTTATTCGTATTTTATAATTATTTAATATTTTTTATTAATGTTTAAAATTTATTATTTTTTAAACTAACCATACAAATATTTAATATAGTTTTTTAAAATAAAAGACTAAAATCGTATAATAAATTTTATTTAAATTACTTTATAAAATACCAATATAGAGAACATTTGGATAAGTCAAATTAGTCAACCGTGTCTTTTTTGGTTTTATTGGTTTGAAAAAAGAAAAAGAAAAAAGAAAAATAATAATGGTTAACGTGATGTTTTTTATGTTTATATTACTTTAGGATTCAGTTCACACATATATAGCCAGCCCCCCTGTGCCCTGTTCTCCGGTAACTTTAGAAAATCTAGGGTTCTTTTCATCATCCCCAATTTCAATTTGCAAGTCATGTAGAGAGCAGAAGATTAGGTAAATTGAGAAATCTAGTGGTAGTTTTTGGTATGAAAAATTGAGGAGTTTTCCAATTGTGTTCCTCTTATTGCACATTCTCACAGATTCATATCTGAATTTCTACTTGCCCCCTTTTTGTTTTTGTTTTTTTAAACCTAAACTTGACAATACATCGCCATCGAAATCAAGAATGAAAAGAGAGCTAGCTTTTGCATTGGAAGCTCGATCTCAGTTCACTTCCTTTGTTGGTCGGACTCGATCTTCGAAAAGTCCACCCGCTCAGTCCAATAATGCTAGAAGAAACCCCAAAGAGAGATCATCGGTTGATCGTTCTGCGAAAGTGATTGATGAAGTTCATGTGAGTCGGCGGAGCAAAAGGGTTAAGACTGGGATTCCGGATGGCGATTCGGTAAATGTTGATAAATCCAAGGGCAGGGAAGAAGCGGCCGCGGCGGTGGCGGAGGTAGCCAAGGAAAAATCTGGATCGGCGGCGGAGGCGGAAGTAGTCAGTGACGAAGGACCGGCGGTGGCGGAAGTAGCTAAGGTCGAAGAAGAGGGTAGGAGATCGGTGGAGAAGGTGTACATGAAGCGTAAAAAGATTAAAAATCAAGTGACTTGCAGCACTAGTAAGAGATTTACGCGATCAGCATTGAAGGAGAACGAGGAGACTGTGGAAGAATTGGGGACTCCAACTAGGAAGAAGTTGGAATTGAAAATGTCTAAGAAGATTGGTTTGGGTAGAATGCCAACTAATATGAGGGAACTTCTTGAGACTGGGTGGCTTGAGGGTTTTCGTGTTTTCTACAATTTCGATAACCAGGTTCTATGCGTACTAACTGATCATAATTTGTTTTTAGGTGTTTAACTTATAACTTTTGGATATCCTGTATGATAGAGAAAACTTTATGCTTCTCAGTCTATTTGTTATTAGATTTGATAACCGGCTGCTTAGGAAAGGAATTAATATCGGACCTGGTCTAATAGTTATGGTAGGTGGTCTTGTATACGCCCATGCAGCGCGAATTTCATCATGGAATGGTAATGGTGTACGCAGGCTACAAATACTAAGATAAGTTAGAGAAGTTAAGATGTTGGTAATTAGATGATCCACCGTCTACGGTCTCATAGATTTGCATGTTGGTCCTTAATGTGTATAAAGATACTTTTTGGCATCCTCATGAGTGTGTGTGTGAACTCTATCATGCATCTGCTATGTTAAACATTGATGCTCTGTATTGTAATAGTTGTGCAAGAAATGAGATCTAGGATAAAACTGAACAACCCATTTCAAAACAATACCATGAACAAGTAATTCTTAGCTTTCAGTGCAAGCCTTATTCTAAAAAATGAGATCTATGATAAAACTGAACAACCCATTGATGCTCTGTATTGTAATAGTTGTGCAAGAAATGATATCTGATTTTTGGCAGTGTATGAGGTTGTTAGTGTTTAGATGATCTAAAAAAGCATCCTAGAGTGTATTTACATTGGATTTTGTTAGTTTCCATCAACTCTAAATGTGATATAGCCATATAGGTAACAAGTTTGCCACTTCTTGCTGATCGGTGAATGTCAACTTTTGTGATTTGTTGAGTAATGTATACATCAAAATATGTTTTTCATATTGATACAATTCGTCAAGTTTTCAGGTTAGGTAGTAACTGAGATTTGTTTCTATACAGGTAAGAAATCTACAAGGGCTAATCAAAGGTACTGGCATATTGTGTTCTTGCAATTTGTGTGAGGGTACCAAAGTAAGTGACACTACTCCTAACCAAAGACACTACACATACAAGGTTTATGCTTGAAAGGGCATGTTTGACTTTTATTGACTTGTTGAATGGTAGGTTATTTCACCCTCTCAATTTGAGATGCATGCATGCAAATCATACAGACATGCGATTAAGCATATATGCCTTGAAAATGGGAAAAGCCTCCTTGAATTGATTGAAATATGTAAAGCAGCAGCGTCCGAAACTAGAGAAGTAGCTCTTCAGACTGTAATTAGTTCATTGCCTGTGAAGGGACCTTCCAAGTGTACAAACTGCGACAGTGAGGACATTTATTTTTTATACTGTTTTATTGCTATTATCTTTTCTGAACTTTGGTGTTTCTTTTTTTAAATGATTTCAGGCTCAATCGAATCATCTTCTACCGGAAATTTGTTAATATGTGATTCTTGCTTGAATAAAAAACAAGTGCAAGCTGAACCAAGGGTTGTGACTCGTGGGGAAGTTAGGTGCGGATTATTTGATATTTGTTGCTTGTATACTTGTAGTATTTATGGATCTATCATAACAAATCTAGAGGTCAATCTTCCACATAAGCACTGTAATACTGTTGGTGTTAATGCGTTTGAAAACTTTACAAAAAACATTTGGCCCCATTTGGGTGTGGATTTTAGCTGATTTTCTGAATAACCTAATCGTTTTAGTCTTTAAAGTGTTCCGCAGTATATTAGTATAGTATGCTATATTGCAAATAAAATGAAGAGAACTAACATGCTAAGAAAAGATTTTATACGGTAAGGGTGTGGAGCAGATTTTAGTAAGAAAAAAAGGGTAAAGCACCTACAAAGTATTGTGTTATATGAAATGTATTCACTATAAGACATGATACGTCATGATTTTGTTTCATCTTGTTATTTGTTTGTTTCTTCATGTTTTAAACCAAGTCGTATGATTTTGACAATTGTGGTTGAATAAATTTCTGTAAGCTTATGCTTTTCAAAAAAAAAAAACCTTCTGTAAGCTTATGATTTTCCATATCTACTAGTTATTTCTTAAGATAGCCCATCGTAGTTGCTTCAATGATCACATCTCTCCTACTATTATTGTTCATTATTATTAATACCATATTTTCCTTTTTTGTAAATATTAATCTGAAAAATCTTACCCACATACTAAATTGAAATTGTCCATGTCTATAGCAAAAAACTGACCGCAGTATCAAGAAGATACCAAGTTGAGTTGGAGTCTGTTTGAACCAAAATAATAAATAGTAATCAGTTTAGTAACGTATTTGGACACGTGTAATCAGTTTTATGTGCTTTTTAGTTCTAGAGTACAATTTCCTTATGTAATCCCTTAATTCATAGGACACCAAGCCCAGTCCCGAAGGTCTTTGCAAGTAACAGCTTACCAATTTCGTCAGATAAAAAGAGTAAACGTGGAAGAAAAAAAAAGTTAGTATCTATCCTGTTCAATTAGTTTTTAGTCTCACTCTTTAGTTTCCATAGATAACATTCTAATATTCGTTAGTTTTATGAATGATTTATGATGTGAATTTTCAGTTCATTAAAGTCAGCTCTGAAGTCTGTCAAAAGTGCTGGAAAATTCAAACATGATAAGCTAAAACCGATGATACTAAAAAGGTTGGTTTTCGTGTCGAGACCATTTTTTTTTCACTTGGTATCAAGTCTGTAGTTTAGCTATACAAATTTGCATATAGGGTTGATACGCAAGAGATCATCAAGCTTAGCTCTTTTTCTGGAGATACTAATTATTTTTTGGGTGGTTCAGGTCATTAAGGTCGGCTTCTACTCCAAGACCCGTCAAGAGTGTTACTAACTGTACCTCCCCACAACAGAAGAGTGGAACAAAACTAACAATAAAGTTTGTCTCTAATTGCAGTAAATTTTGTCTCTTAAGCTTGCATGGAACTAATCTTTTGTGGGTCATCTGATGTATATAGGAATCAACAGTTGCATTGGTCGGTTTTCCAGAAAGGAGGACTACCAGATGGAACTGAACTAACTTACGTTGCTCAGGGAAAGGTGAAAAATTGTATCATATATATGGTAATATGGATAATTTTTTGAAATAAAGTCTTAACTTTTTAATTAACAGAAACTTCTGGATGGTTATAAGTGGGGACATGGAATATACTGTTCTTGTTGCAAAACTGAAGTTAGTGCTTCACAGTTTGAAGCTCATGCTGGTTGGGCCTCACGCAAGAAACCGTGAGTTGCCTTTATATAAACAGATGTTTCCTTCTAGTTCTCTTTTTCCCTTTTTGTCTGTATCAGTGTTCATTTAACTGATATCCATGTTTGAAATGGTGACAGTTATGAAAACATTTACATCTCAAACGGAGTGTCTCTCCATGAATATGCAGTAGAGTTAAAGAAAAAAGAAATCCGCAGATGTCCTGCGAAGTTCAATGATGACCTGTGTAGAATATGTTGGGATGGTGGAGATCTCTTGCTTTGTGATGGATGCCCTAGGTCCTTTCATCAAGGTCAACTTTGTAAATTTGTGTCCTTTTAATAGCGCCATTGAAAACAATTGTGGTCTAATATGCAATCTGTTGGTCCACACAGAGTGTGCAGGTGAATCGAGCATTCCACGTGGGAAATGGTATTGCAGATATTGCCAACAGTCATGGAAGGTTGATGGAGAAAATGCTAATGCTTTGGCAGCTGGAAGGGTTACAGGGATTGATCCTATAGAGCAGATAATGACCCGTTGCATTCGTATAGTGAAACACCCTGAAAATAGTGATGTTGTTGCATGTGTTTTATGCAGGTAACACTGTTTGCACAATATTTTCAAGTATGAACCATAGTTATTAATTTAATATCCTCGTGGACAAATGTATGGGATTGGTAACCTGTCAAACAGGTTTAAATTGAAACGAGTTGATTTTACTACTGGTTGAAATGGGTTGGGTCTAGTTTGGTTGACCCACAAACAATTTCTGCCCATATTTTATACAGCTAATTCACTATTTATAATTATAAACACCATGTTACTACTAGAATTATTTAAATTTATAATATTTTAATGATTTAGAAGGCTGTAAGTATTGGTCATACTCATTCAGAGACTTTCTGTTCATTTCCCCTTTTAGCTAAAATTTTCGATTTTCGATTTGACCTTTTGACTTTTTGGGATAAACTATAACCCAAATTGACCCATTCATTTGGAAATGGTTGAAATTGCCAGCTCTGCTCGGGACTTTGTTTATAATGTATGGTGCATGTTCATGTCTGTCAATTTGTACAATCCTGTCTGAGAAACTGTGACGTATGCAGATGCCATGATTTCAGCAAAAACGTCTTCAATGATCGGACAGTTATAGTTTGTGATCAATGTGAAAGGGAATATCATATTGGCTGTCTGAGAGAACATAGTATGGCTGATTTAAAGGTATCTACTTTACATCTTTTTGTCCCCCCCATATGTTGTAGTGGAAATATTGTTTAATTTGATTTTATCACATGATATTCTAATATGATGCACAACTTATAGGCATTGCCAAAAGGGAAGTGGTTCTGTAGCAAGGATTGTGAGAGAATTAATTCTCTTTTGCAAAATTTGGTAACCCGTGAACCCGAAATGCTCCCTGATGATTTGTTGACTTCAGTGAGGGAGAAGCAAAAGGATAGTAATATAGACAGTGGATCTAATTCTGAAATGAGGTTCGTGCTTCTCAGTGGAAAGAACGCTTCCCGTGAGACGAGAAAAATGCTGGCACAAACTGTTGATATTTTTCATGTGAGTGCTGATTTGATTCTAGGGTGCTAGGCTTGAAATTGAAACCGATTTTTGATTTCTCTGACTTTTCCCATAAATATAGGAATGCTTTGACCCTATTATTGATGCAACAAGTGGACGCGACTTTATTCCGTCAATGGTGTATGGGTGAGCATAAATAGAACATATATATATATATATATATATTGAATAATTTCTGCGTTAGCCCTTTTTTTAGATTTAAACCATTCTCTCACCAACTCTTTCAACAGAAGGAAAATTTGGAGCCAAGACTTTGCAGGAATGCTTTGTGCAATATTGACAATAGAGTAAGGATATTCTTCTTATTAACAATATATATAATTGCAAAAAATGTAGTGTTGTTTTGCCCATGAAAATTGTCGTTTTCTACTGTTCACATCTAGAAGCCCTTTTGTTTTCAGTTTATTATTATATATTTGATTGTTGTGGTGATTGCAACAATGATATGTAGCCTACTGGTTATCACCCATACCTTTTATTAATGTGGCGCAAGTTCAACTTTAGGGAGCCTCAATATGCTTTTTTTAAATGATTTTAGACTTCACGGCATGGGGTTGTGATCTCTTTTAAACTTCTTTTCTTTGTGGCTGCCATGGCATATAACTTGATTCCTTTTTTCTCCTTCAAATATTTTTTTAGGTTTTAGTTTTTTATATATTAGTTAAAGAAAGAAAGACTTGTTAGTTATTAACTATTTATATGTACTTATATTTCATTTGAATGTAATATTGTATTTATGGATTAGATATCACTCTAATTTTATTATAATAATAATAATTATTTATTTTATTATTCGATTTTTTTTAGATATTTGATAAGCTATGTTTTGGTGAGAGCTGTAAAAAATTAAATAAAACCAAAATTAAAACTACCATTTTGTACGCCTTGGCATGAATTACTTGTTTTAGACGATTTAGTTTTCATTTGATTAACATATTTTATTATTGATTTGAATTACACACATTAAGTACAATAAAGAATATGAAACTATAACATCTTTTCCAAGTTAAATTAAAATTAAACATGAGAATTTACCTTCATGTTAAAAACTGTGCATCGATGTATATTGTAGTTTCTTTTAGCTTTTAGCTATCGCAATTGTTATATTAACAATATTTAACAACCTGTAATTAGATAAACAAAAAAAAGTAAAAAAAGAGTTTCATTAATTACAGCATAATGCGATCCACTATCTTCGTTTTATACATCTTATGTTATGTGTTTGATTTTGCACAATTGTTACTCCTGTGAGAATAGCAGTATTTGTTTATTAACAACACTTGATTTTGATCTTGTGCAGCTCAAATGTAGTGACAGCTGGAACTCTTCGTGTTTTCGGAGAGGACATAGCTGAACTCCCAATAGTTGCTACTAGTAAATCTAACCAGGGGAAGGTTAGGATATTATAATTTCAGACATCTGTTGTGACTTATTTATTTTTTTATATTTTTTTCGGGTATCTCCTTGCTTCAAATAGTTTATCTTAGGAATCCTATATCTTTACTGATTCCTTTTGGGTTTACTGTATATTGGCAGGGCTACTTTCAACTACTATTTACCTGTGTTGAGAGACTACTTGCCTCTTTGAAAGTAAAGAAGATTGTGCTTCCGGCTGCAGAGGAAGCTAAGTCTATATGGACCAATAAATTTGGTTTTGAGACGATAGAACCAAATGAGGTAAAATTCCTCTGTCAGTACCGTTTGCAATTATGACCTTTTATGGGTAAATCAATCTAAATGGGTGGTCGATTTGAGTTATCCTTCACAGGTCAAATGGTTAAATTTTGAAAAAGTTAGTTAAAAATGAAAATGGGTCAAAAGTCGCCTAAAATGTATTTAATAAAACCCCATAAATCGATTTATTTAAGACATAGATGAAATATTAAATGTAAAATATATTAATTGTTTATCAAATTCAAAAAAAGAAAAAAAAGAAGAAAAAGGTTGTTTGCGGGTCAACCCAACTTGACCTGACCTGTTGTCCGTTTTCTGGTACAAGAAGTTTTTACTTAAATGGCTATTTTGTTGGTTGTTTGGGTTCCAGCTTAGTGAGCTTAAGCAATCATGCTCGGCTATGATGACATTTAAAGGAACATCAATGTTACAAAAGGTGATTCCTCAAGCTCAAACTAGTGTTGCAGAGGCAGGTGATCATGGCATTTTGAATCCTTCGGTGGAATAGTTAGGCGACGAAGTCGTTTTATTTTTATTTTTATTTTTTTATAAAAAGAGTAGGTCTTTGGAAGTTTTTCTGCTGTGTTTTGGCAAAATTGTTTCAAATGATAAATATTTCCTGGTCATGGTGGCATGAAATTGAAATGGTTGGTTTTTAGACAAGTCTGTTCCTATCTCCCTTCTCATGTTCTCTTTTTGGTTAGTATTTATAAATCTAAGGCTTCAAAACTAGGGACAAAACCGTAAACCTTAGTAAGTACCTGAACCGAGCTGAACCGATTTTGGTATGCAGCGGGTTCATGTCAGGCTAAAATCGAATTTCTATATCTTTTTTACTTTAACCGAGGTATTTATATTGTTTTTTCGGTTGAAACAAATCGTCTTCTTTAGGCCTTCTTCACTGTTGGAATCTTCTGAAGTTATATTTTCTCAAATTATGGAGGAAAATTATTCTTTTATTTGAAAGAGAGGTAATTATTATAACTCTTTCCTTTTATTTAGCAATTTAGTCCATTGTGTAATGCAGAATTATGATAGAATAAAAGTTTATATTTAAAAAACTATCTGAAAAAATTGTTACATTCTATAGAGGTGAAGTAACTTTATTTTAAAAGCATTCTCTTTGCAAGTAGATTTGTGTTTGTCTTTTGTCTTCTTCATACCCCATCAAGACGGGATTGAAATAGATATCGTCGGGGACGCCGTAAGACTACTCAACAAACTTGTTAAAACGTTATGCGGATCGTACAATCATACGACTAATCTAACCAAAATTGTATTAGATCATACTAAGATGGATAGGATGGGAGCTTTGTAGGATTCTAGCTTGTGCCATTTGCCCGGTACTTTAGAGTATAAGGATATAGGGAAAAGTTTAAACGAGATTTGTGAGGACAGTTTGTAACATCATTATTGACTCGTTAATAGAGGAATTTTAGACATTTATATATTTTATTAACCGTGAATTGCGTTCGGATGGATGAGTCGTTATTAGATTAGCTTAAAATTTTCAAAATACCCATTATTAATGAGCTATTGTAATTTTTAGTCATTGGTTTGTTTAATGATCAAGATTGGTTTTCACATTTAAATACTCCCTTTAAGAGGTGATTGAAACATGTAGTTAATTTAAAGATAAAATACTTATGCCACATGTTAAATTATTAAAGGATTATACTTGAAAAACATATATTAACTAGGTATTCAACAGCAAGGGTCGAACACTGCGTCATGCTTTATTTGACATTACATGGATACCGTTTTTATTGCGAGTACCACGAGTACCATTTGTAATTGCTATTAATGCTTATTAATAAGGATATTTTGGTCATTTATATAATTTTTTAACCGTGAATTGCGTTCGGGTGAGTTGACATTAAAGATCGAGCATTGATTTTCCTAAAATACCTCTCATTAATGCATCATTAATGAGCCGTCATTTTTATTGGTCATTGATTTATTTTAATCAAGGGTCAAGATTGGTTCTCACGGTACTCACAATAAAAACGGTTCTCACATGAACATTCTCCTATATATACATATACACATATATATACATATACACACACACATATATATATATATATATATATATATATATATATATATATATAGGATAAGGTTATATATAGTCCCACACTTAAACATAGTCCTTAAAGTTCAAATCTCAGCCAATCATTTAAATGAGCAAAATATGAATTGAAAATTAAAATAAAACCCACGCTTCCTCAAAATATTCTCAAAACTTTCTTTTTTTTATACTTTTTTTACTCCTTAAATTTTTAAATTGCCTTAACTATTTCAATTT
>JAUEJL010119126.1:0-11979 GCA_032274825.1 Drosophyllum lusitanicum | reverse complement strand
AAGGCGGGTGCTGAAGTATCTTAAGAAAACCATGGACTATGGTTTGACTTATGTAGGGTTTCCTTCTATCATAGAAGGATACACCGATGCTAGTTGGATTACCAATATTGAAGACCACTCGTCTACAAGTGGCTGGGTATTCCTGTTTGGAGGTGGTGCAATTTCATGGGCCTCCAAGAAACAAACTTGCATCACCAATTCAACTATGGAATCTGAATTTGTAGCCCTTGTTTCTGCTGGTAAAGAAGCAGAATGGCTAAGGAATTTAATCTATGAGATTTCATTGTGGTCTAAACCTATATCACTTATTTTTATACACTGTAAGAGTGTTGTCACTTTGGCAAGAGCTTACAATCAAATGTATAATGGAAAGTCGTGACATTTGGGGGTTAGACATAGTATGGTACGTGAGCTTATAACTCATGGGATAATTTATGTTGAGTTTGTTAAATCTCAACAAAATTTGGCTGATCACTTGATGAAGGGGTTGGCTAGGGACTTAGTAAATAAGCCAGCTATCGGGATGGGGTTAATGCCCGTTTAATATCTCTAAGGGTACGATACCTAATTCCCTTCTAATACAACATTAGAAGTTGAATTCAATTATATGGAAAGCTTGCTTTTGGAGATAGAAGCACATTTGTATTTTCAATGTGGAAATCTGTATTTTCAAAAATAACATACTATTTAATCACCTTTACGCTGTTTCTGAAAATCCTTAAATTGTGAATTAAAAGGTTGCAATTTAATTTTTTTAATAACATGAAGAAAAAAAAAGAGTTTTAGTAATATATAAACTGATTTAAACCAATTCTTTTAACATTAAAATGTATTCAATGGTAAGGATTGTAGCTGATGTGTTGCTGCGAATGCATTAGGGTTTCCATTTTCATATATCGGTTACCTCGTATACATAGGAAAGGTTATTTGGAACACAACATTTGTTTGAGCGAATGTTATAGATCCTAGCTAACCTTAATTTTCTATAAATAGAAAAGACTTTAATACCTAACAAATTTGTGAATATATGCATTAACTTATATAGCTTTTCATGTATATGACATCCATTTGACACTTATTAGAACCTTTATATATTCTCCTTTTAAACTATTACTTGAATATAAATGCAATACTAGCACTGTTCTATGGATATGTTTGAAACAAAGTTCATAGTAACTTTTGACACTCTAGGATTTTAATTTGGTTTTAAAATAGTTTGGATCTCATTATTTCTTGGTTTTTATGTTTTAAGCATATAAAACAAACACAGTGGAAAAAATAAAGGAAAAAGGTTGTGTACAGCTAGAGATATATATGATAGGTACTTCTACGCTCGCAAACACTTAAATGAGTAAATAATGAAATGTCTAACATGCATCTTATTTAAAAGTATTTGTGAGTGTGGAAGCATCTAAGATATATGCTCTTAAACAAGGAGAGATCGATCAAGAATTATACCACCAATTTCTTATAAACTGAATGTTGACCTGTAAGATGAAGTTATCTAGCAGGACTCACAGTACTCTTCAAAGACCCAAATCAAATGCTAGCTAGCCATCCATCCTTGATCAACTCATGTTTGCCACATTTACTCCCTCTAAAATTGTGCTCTCTCACTAGAATTAGAGAGAGATCTCACTAAAACTCTTCTCTGGAGTCTGGACTCTTATTACACTATTGAGGCTGCTGGAACGAGTTAAGTAGGAGAGAAGGATGAGTAGCAAGCAATGCCACTCAAATACTTAACATGTTGGATCGGTGTCCTGTAGCTGCACGATTGTGCACTTTATAACGGGTCATGTAGGCCAAATAGCCATATGCTCGTTTAGGGTACACTACAAGTGCACACGCAATGACAAGGTAAGTGCACATCGATCCACTCATGAGGTTGTTGGTGCCTAGCGATAGCATGAGTTATAACTAAGGCGGCGGTCTCGACATCAAGAGGCATGATAGAAGTCACAAGAAGAAAGCAAAGAATAAACACTAATATACTTTAATTCATAATACGAACAAAAAATCACATATAAGGTTTATATAAATTAATGTGTTTATGTGTGAATATTCACATATAGACTAATTTTTTAATATGTTCTTAAGTAAACATCCTCTTAACCTTTTCGGTGTAAAATACCAATGATGTCCCCTTGTTTTTCATCCTCGAATGTTCTAGCTCTTTTATATCTATACTACTTTATAAACCATATAATATTCTCTTTCCTCTATTAATTTCAGAGTTCTTAATTCTCAATCAATACTTCATCCTGACCATCCATCTTATCTTGATTAATCACATCCATCCAATTATTAACCTTTCAAAATAGATTAAAATTTTTTAAAAATTGAAACTAATTTTTTATTTGGTATGTACATCCTTCTAAAAATAAATTAAAATATATTTTATAATTGTTACACATATTTAATGGTATCGATTATAATCATCGCCGCATTACGGATACGTATGTGGATAAGAGTAAAAAACAATGTTATTTTAATTTTAAAAGGGGAACATGTTTTTTTAATGATAACGTAGGTTCTTTTAAAAATGGTAAGATGATTATTTTAAAAATAGAAACATGAGTATTGTGTTTATTATCGAAACAAACATAAATATTTTTATTAAAAAGAATATAATAAACAATTGATATATTCAAAAGGCTGTTTTCTAAAGATGGTAACTTTTTATGTAGTATTGTAACCACAAAAGATAATTTCAGGAAGTTGTGTGGAAAAGATAATGGCATAATGACTGTTGAATGTACAGAAAAGGAGGGAGCAATAAATAAAAATGAAGGCCAGCAGGGGTACACAACTACACACTCATTATTACAATACAAGGAGGACCACCCTCCCATTTTAAAGACTAAAAAAAACACACTCACTCACTCACTCACCCACCCCTGCACCTTGGCCCTACTACAAGTCTATCTCGAACGGGTCAAAAAAATAAAAAAGAGAGAACTACGAGATTGGAAAATGAAGAAAGTTTTTCTTTATACATACCAAAATATTTAAGATTAAGAATATCATTCTATTAATATTGACCATAATTCACCTTTTTAAGTTTGGAATATGAACAAAAACAAAAGTTATCAAGTATTACTAACACCCAACCTGACCGATTTCGACTTATCATCCAACTAGAACCCTTTTCGACTTGTTAATCAATCCGCCACCTAATTGCTCATCTTGCCGCCAATCTAGTAAAATATTTAACATAACAAAAACCTAGAACATGAATGAGAATATCCTATGTTGGTTCATGGTTGGGTTTTGAGATTATTCCTGATCTTAAGTTAAATCTTAATCATCTACTGTTATTTAGACTACATCTGACTCAAGCACAAACTCAAATAATTGTACATGAATCAGCATTCATCCAACAAATGCATGCATAACTATTCTGAAAGAAATTTATGTTGCAGGAAATTCATGTCATCCACAAATTATCTTAATTCTAAGTTTCTTACTTGCTGATTTTATATATTAAACATATCAATTCCACAATTTGACTTGTTCAGAACTATAAGCCTCCAAATTCTCATTCAAAAAGAAGATCATATGTTATGCTACTTTCAAGAACCATAAAGACTAGAAACAGAAGGACTAGATATCTACATTATAGAGGCCAAAATGGACCAGGTTTCCATCACATAGCAGAAGAATCTGGAATCTGGAATCTGAGTTATTTACGGGAAGGAGATAATCATTGAAGCTTTTGTTGCTGTGACCGGGTCATATATGTGTCTTCAATGTATCTTGTAATCAAAGAAATGCCGTAATGTGAGGCACTTGATGCAGCATAATATGATGTCACACTGAGTTGAGCAAAGTTTGGAAGCCCGTATCCTGCAATTTTAAAAATATATACTAACATCAAAAATAAATACAGGACATATTTGGTTTATTTTTAATCTTAAATGGGTCAATAAAAAATTTTAGCAAATAATATTGTCTTATAATCATGTCTAATGCATTCATCGTTTACTAAAAATTGACCCAAAAAAGTGTTTTCGGGTCAAAAGAACCAAACCCAACTTGTATTAAAAACGGCATGTTTCAACCCAAACCCATTGTGACCCGCTACCCATCTTGCCACCTCTTTTGTAATCCAGTTATTCATGACTATCTTTTAAAAACTAGCTAATAACTACAACGCATTCACTCGTATAAATTCTCGTCTTCAATTAAGTTTATTTGCTATAATTTAAACTCTTTACCAAGTTAGTAAAGAAGATCATGACAACCACAAGGGGATTAGAGTCCAAAAAGAATTTACATTAACTAGTACAGGAAATTCATATATAAAACAAACCCTTCCAAAAACAATGCATATTGTATACTCCAAACAACAGGATACATGACTCGGTTCTTACCAAGTGCTACAACCAAATAGTAGAAGGAGATATAGATAGTGGAAAGAAAATAAGTACAATTTAACAATAACACACTTCTTTATCCAATTTTATGTTCTGGACAAAAACTATTAGACATATAAAAGTTGATTTTCATTATATTGTTGAAGATTTGCAAACCATCCCTGACTGGCGCTAGTAAAAGAAGCACACCAAACAAATTGACCTTTCCTTATGTAGCGTCAATTACAAACATAATGGAAAAATTATGACCCCTGAAGAGATAATATATATAAGCAAAGTACATCAGTCTCTTAAAACTCCTTCATACAGTCAATGAGAAACAATGAATCCTTTTATCACATTCATTCAATCATTGTTCTAGGGACGTACAGCCTATATATAACAAAATGAAGTACTAACGTTAATTACCATAACCATAAAAAAGACTGATACTGATGCAATAAATAATACTACTTTTTTTAAGGTAACAAGAATGAAGGAAAAAGATCAGTATTGCATTAACCTAATAATCATCACATCATCTCAACAGGCATTGAAAGTACATCAGTCTCTTAAAACTGCTTCACACAGTCAATGAGAAACCATAGAATCCTTTTATCAGTCATTGACAATTATCTAGGGACATACAACCTATATATACATACAGTTATACACAATGAAGTACTAACATTAATTAGTTAATTATCATAAAAAGACGGATACTGACGTAATCAATGAAACTGCTTTTTATAATTTAAGGTAACAAGAATGAAGGAAAAAAATCAGTATAGTATTAACCTAATAATTATCACATTTTCTCACAAGCCATTGCCGACCTATTCCTAGAGTCATATCTAAGTCTAATCTTGTCCATCTTCACTGGCATTTCTCATTCACTAGCATCACAAACGTTATCTTTTTGACCCATAAACCATAGGCTTATAGACATAACATAAAAGGCGCAAAAAGAAAAATAATATCATGCTAGTTAGATCAAGGACATATTACTCAAAAACCTGTTGCATACCTCCCAATGCAGCACTGGAAGCAGAAAACATTAGCAATGGAGGAATCTGTCAAAAAAAGGAGAAATCTGAGTGATAAGATAATGCTGAACATAAGAGACTTCCATAAAGAAAATGGAAAAAAAAAAATACTAATAGCAGATAGCAGTAAGAGGAGACGAGGAGTACCCCTATAACAAATGGAAGCCATTTTGGTCCTTTGACATGCTTCTGAAGATACGGCATTCCTGGATTGAATTCATGTTATGGGCTATGTTGACTTACTACAATACCCCCCACCCCTACCAACAAAAATAAAACACACACACGCAGAGAGGTTTCAATGCATAAACATACCTGTATTCAGACCATAAAAGGCACTAAGCATTCCACCTAAACCACAGCCAGTCTATTAAATTAGGACAAATGAAATCAGTCAGTTACATAAAAGTGCATATAACTTGGCAAATCTGGTGAGACAATAACCGTTATTGACACCACGAGAGCAATCGAAGAACAGAGATTTAATTGCTCTATGATATTGTAATGACTAATGAAGGTCTTTGTTTTAGTTGAAATATAGTAAGTACACATGTAGATCATTATTCTATATTTAACTAAAACTGGTGACTGCAATTTAACTAAGAACATATGAGTATATGGTCACACTCGAGTTCAGTGTTGTAAAACTCAGCCTACTCAGCTGAGTACTCACTACTCGGGATGGCATTGAGGCGATTTGAAGGTAATTGGTCTAAAAAATATAGCCCTTTCTGGTAAATTTAATTGCTCTTTATAAACTCACTCAGACCCCAGCAATTCTATGCTAATTTTGTGGCAATCTCCAGCACCAATCAATTGAAAATGGAACAAAAAACTAAATCCAATTGTACAAGCACAATGTTAACCTATGTTGCAAGCAAACTGCTGTGTGAGACATTATTATGCCAGTCACACACTTTTTAGAATAATAGAGGAACATAGAGTGCCTTTCTATATGATCTGTTTAGTGTTCACACACACACACACGTATACATACAGGTTTAAAAGGGTATGGACTGAATAAAGAAATTATTTCATGATGTGTACATTTTATAGAATGAACTTACATTATTGCTTTTATTTTTACTTTGAGTGTCTGTGTTAGTCTAAATCATTGGACATGGAGAATTCATTGTCTTGCTTCACCTCCTTCCTCTCTACAGTCTAGAATATAACCTACATGTTCTACTATGGATCTTCACTTAATTTCTGTTCACAAATTTCCATATCTCCATTTTATACAAAGATTAAAATTCCCTTTACATATCGGAATCACACCATCCTATACTCGAAATCAACAATTGAGGGAGACAATCAACTCCATAGCTGAAAAGCACTTGATTTGGAGATTCAAAGGCGTAATTGTCACTGCTTCCTAGACATTAACTTCCTCAGAAGTATCAAATATCATGGTAATAGTAATTTCAAAACTTCTATTAGTATTTAGTATATGATGTAAGTTATAACTTTTTGATGATCCAGTGGCTGTGTGAAAAGTACCATGTTCACGTCTTTATGCTGAGCTATTCTATAAATTGACAAACATTTCAGCAGGCATGACCTTGATTGTATGATATATGCTTTAAGTGACATTGTGTCAAAAGAGTAGCACCCAAGCATGGGCTAGCAGACTACTATAATAATTTATGACTTGTAAGGAGCTGGAGAAGGACCAGTGTGGGAAAGAAAATCACAGGCTCTATTACTATATTTCTGACTCCTACAGCCCTACACAAAAATCCAAAATATAGTCTGAAAGTCATGATTCCTATAAGAGATGCGAGTACAACCCAAGGCATCTTGAGGGTCTACTGCAATTGTACAATATTTAATTCGCAAGCCCAAGCTAGCAGAATAGCAAAATAACCTCCAACTAGAACATGGCAGAACTTGTTATTAGGAAAATTTCAATGATATTTAACTTGCAAATTTGTTCAATTGTCTTAATATTTTCATTCCTATCAGCAGAAGTTTGTTAGGTTAGGATACTGCACAGTGCACACTGCAACTGGACTTCCAAATATAAATTCTAGCCCGTCTAATACTCCTATACAGTGAGAGAGATCTTGTTGTATATAAATTTGAATCTGGTATGCAAAATCAACGATAAACGTGGTATATATCATATATGACATGACTTATGAGAGCTAACAGTAATATCTATAAATCGGGTATCTAGTATCAAGTTAGCTCCTGTTTATCAACTGAAACCGCTCATGAGCTCAAATTCTTACTAGATAGCCTCATAACATATAAACTACTTAAACCTGACTCGCACTGTTAGAGGAGAATGTAGATTAGGGTTTATAGTATAGCATGGTCCATGCCTATCCTATCTATACAATCTATACAATAGGGCTGGACCATGCTATGCTATGAACCCTGATCTCCATTCTCGAATCTATACAATCTACATTCTCTAATACGCACAATCTTCAATCTACTCACTTGCACACACATATGTATTTTCCTGTGTGAATAACAGAATATTTAGTGATCAACTACCATAAATAGCATAAAAGTTCGAAGAAACTGGATCGAAAAAAGGGAATTACCACAGCGGTGGCGTCATGTAACACTGGCGTGATGGTCCATTCTCCTTTATCCTGCATCAACCAGAACATGTGTATAAACAACCAATCAGCTCAAATTCCACCGATACAATAAAACCACATCATCAAATTGAATTCATAATGAACTGATGTTTTTAAGATCAAATACCGCAACGCACCGTATCTGAATCTAATAGAGAGAGACAACGAGGGCATCGAGGAGTACCGAGACCAGGTTTAATGGTGGGTTCTTGGTACAGATTCCCCGTTCGTAGCTTCTCTTCGTACACCTCTCGAGTCCCCATCCTAGAGACTCAGACCTGTAATTTCAGTATTTCACACAGTCCCACACACAGCACTGCGGGCATCAGAATTAAGGGTTCGGGTCAGATTATTGGGCTAGACCCTGGCCCAGGACAAATTCAATGGGTTGGTCCAACAACTTAGTCCGATACTCCGATAGTCCGATACTCCGATGTAACAACTTGCTTTGGGAAATAACATAGTACGAAATTGTGTTTTTGTTTTGTTGAAACCTCATAAAATTTGATAAAATTAGAAATAGACTTTTTCATAACTCTATATTTGATTGAAACAAGATATATCAAGTCCGGGCGTTGCATCGGGTGATATTCAAATAATCATATTCTTAGTAATTTAATTTACATATAATATAATATGTTAGATTGTTATTCAAAGTTAGCATGCGTAGACACTATTTAGGTTAACATGCATCTACTGCATTTGTTAATTACATCATGTACATGGAACTACATTACCTAGTAATGTTATGAAATCAAATGTAACTTGTACAAACTGAAGGGTAAAAAGTGAAAATTTGTAAAATTAAAATGATGTATAACAGTAATTGAACCCTTAAGCTTAAAGCGAGAAAGATACATTAATATATATTGATATCGCTAGACCAAAGAAAAATTAATTTGTAAATAATAGTAAGTAATTTTATTGGAGCAATGTAACTTATATAAACTTAAGAGTAAATAGTGAAAAGTTTTGAGGGTTAAAATTTAAAATGAATAGTGATTTTATTTTGAGAATTGATCGCTAGAACAAAGAACATTTAATTTGTAAATAATAGTAAGTAATTTTATTGGATCAATGTAACTTATATAAACTTAAGAGTAAATAGTGAAAAGTTTTGAGGGTTAAAATTGAAAATTTTAAATGAATAGTGATTTTATTTTGAGAATTGATTATAAGGGAAATATAGGAGTCAAAGACCGAATCTAATTCCTTCAAATTCCACAAACAAAGAAAGCTCACAAGTCACAATACTAAAGGTAACCTAAAAAAATCATATTTCATCGTTAGCAAACTTTCGCTTTTGTGATTTTGTCTACTCTAAATTGATCTATAACACCACCATCATAATCCTTGTTTGCTTCGGATTGATCCAACAACACTATCATCATCATCGTATGCTTCGACGTTTGCTTCGGATTGATCCAACAACACTATCATCATCATCGTATGCTTCGAACGGTTAGATTTCCGTAAATCAAGTCAATAATAGAAAATAAGAAAATACCTTGCAAAGAGCATGATCATGTTTGGTTGTAATATAAAAGTTTATATCTCCTTTCCTAGTGTCTTTTTTATGCATGAAAATAGGCTTCAAACACCCTAGATTTATTTGGTATTCCTAAATCAATGTATATATATTTTTTAAAAAGTTAGTTATTCTAGTATAATGTAAGAATGTTAGTTGAACTTGGTAAAGATTTGGGTTGATGTGGAACGTGTACTCGTTCAAGTCTTGGTTGTAGTCTTAGGCCTAAAGCAACAGGGCTTGGGGCACCATCTCGGAACCTAAACAGAAAATACAAAGTTAATATTTTTTTTATCAAGTTTGGTAATATTGAAGTTTTTTTAGCATGATCAGATAAGTGTTGAACTGATCAGCATAATGAGTTGAGTGCTCAACTTACTTTGTATCTTCGCTTAGCTGGGCGTTCCTAGATTATCATGAATTGAAATTCGTGATACTCGTATATGGGTTGAACTATCGATTCAAGTGAGTGGTATTGGCATAGTCTAAAAACTATCCAATAATTGCTATTGAATTCATATATCTTTACACATATTCCAAGAATCGGTATTGAACCCACAAATTCTGGATCCAATAAAACTTGAGTTATGTTTGGTAAAAAAAACTATTAAGTTCTCAAACTTGGAACCTTATTTTCGATATAACCGTTAAACAACTTGTTTAAAACAACTCAAACCTAAAGGTTTGTTCTTGTATTATTTAAAATTTTAAACAAGTTAAGCCCCAAAATGGTATAACCCTCAATTTTTGACTAAATAAAGTGTAAATTTTGAGAAGTAAACCAATTTTATAGAACATGGAAGGTATTGAGTAGAGTTTTCTTTAAGCTACCTCCCAATTTATGTTTGTTTGTTTGACAGCATGAACTACTTTTTTAAATATGTTTGTTGATTAATGGTTAATGAGGAAAGTGTTGGTCTAAGACTAATGCAACATACAATACAATATATGAATTTGAAATATAAAGGGTTTAAAGAAATATATCACCACGTAACACACAAATATGTATAATGGTCCACATAGAAGTTGATTAGTTGTTTATAATAAACTCCTTGACTTCAACAACAGTTTTCTTCACCGCTTAAAAAAAAGTGTTTTATTTCCTTGTCTATTGAAACAGGAAAAAAATCCTTTTTACTAACCGTTCATAAATAGAAGAGATAATCTATACGTCTCCTAACCTTGGTTATTTTTTAATATGTTTTTAAATGTATAAGATGATACTGTAAATGAGGAACCAAGTGCTTCTAGATAAACAAATAAAAATCTTAAGATGTGACACGGAATGCTTTGCACACTCGGGTCATCCTTTTTTTTCCCATTACAATGGTAACCACACACCATCACATGAAACCATTACTTCACCCACCCAATAGGCCAATATCCTAATTAATACATAAAAACCAAAACAAAAACCCATTTGGCGACGAACTTAGTTTATTGGAAGAACGAAATGAAACCGGACAAGGTCCAATCATTGATGAACATCGCTGGAAACGAAGCACAAAACCCAGTAGACACTAATCAACGAAAATGAAACCGAAGAAAATGAAGCCGATGAACAACGCTGAAAAATGAAACCGATGAACAACAACAAACACCAATTGTTTGATGAACAACAATGAAATCAAAGAATAGAAAAACCTAATCAACACCATGAAAGAACAACTATTAGCTTCAATCAGGGCAATGCAAGAACGGTGACAAATAAGGTATGACAAGCTCTTCATTTTCGGCACCATGGAAGAACATCAAAGAAACAAGTATGACAATCTCTTCATGTTGCAATGGAACTCCAAATCAATTGAAAGTTAATACAAAAAATAAAATAAAAGCATATAAGAGTCTTACACCTTTGACCATCGTGATTCTACCCGCGATGGGAGATCATGTTAAGTTAGCACAGTGATTTGATAGTGCATTCACAACGTGTGTTATGAGCTTCACGGTGAGCTCCACTTATCCTCCTTAGAAGGTTCTTTAGAGTTGCACCATGAACATGATGTGCCCTGTCCAAATACCTTTTGGTACTTACGTTATAGTTGATATTCTAGGTTAATACCTACTTTAAAGCTTTATCTACAACCTAGAATACTAAAACATGATTCCCCTCAAAGACGGATTTTGACAAAATTCACCAAATAAAGTGTATACTTGATCTAGGTAAATGGATACACACCTTTAACCCTATTAAGATAGATTAAATGTAACATCCTGACATTGGGCCTAGTAGACACGTAGGCTTGGGTATGTTATACGTGAATTATTATTTGATTATGTTTATGTTTATTTAATTATTAGTTGATAACTTTTAATTAAATATTGAATATATATATATGTTGGTTTAATATATATATATATATATATATATATACATACGGTTTAGTGTGTGTGTGTGCATGCAATTGTGAATTAAGGGGAGGACACCTCCTGCTTGTGTTTTCAACCTGTAC
>JAUEJL010119115.1:0-11980 GCA_032274825.1 Drosophyllum lusitanicum | reverse complement strand
TATATTACTTGTACTACTTAACTTAAAAAATTGTCTTAAAAAAAAGAGCTAAATGCTTTATAGAGTAGTAAAGATATATATATATATATATATATATATGAGGGTTTATGTGATAAGTGTTTTATCTGTGAAAAGTGTGTGAAGTAATTTCAATCATTGATTAGTTTTAATATTGTGGTTCACATTAATTATAATTAATATTTTTATTTAATTCAAAAGGGTAAATTAGTAATCACAAATATTTTATCTCTTTTCTCTTTGATTAATTTTTTCTCTTTTTTCTCCGATTAATTTTTTCTCTTTCTAATTACTTTTTTTTAGATTTTTAAATTTTACTTCTACTTTATTATTAATAAGTTATTAATGACCTACTACAAAATTTTGAAAACGACATATTGCAAAACAAAAGTTATTCACCGGCGTCGCGTTGTACGGGTATGATACTAGTTCACCAATAAGGATTTTCTTCTCTTTAAATTTGACATCAATAAGGAATCTTATACCCGGTCATATAATCATTGGTGCGTAACAACAACCGTCTCAAAAGTTCCGGTTTCAGATTTTCCCGTTAAAATCGGGGTTTTTTATCATCCCTATTTTGATGACGGGTCATGGGCCGCCTATGCTTTTTCTACTCAGACTACCAAATTAAAATAAAAACTGAAAGCCCACTAACATTTTGTTTACAAGCCCATATCGTCATGAATCTTGAGCCCACAAACTCGCTTAAGCACACTCCTCACTCCTCACGTCGAATGAAGTCCTCTGTGATTCCTGTCTTCTGAAGCCGTGCACAAGAATGGCAGCGACCCAAGAATCTTACAAACAGTGATTCACTAACTGTCTCAGCGAGCAAGAACTGCTTTAAATCTGCGAACATTGCGTCTCACACCGTCTTCTCACGCTCACTCTCACCGCTCAGGTAAATAAACTTCAACCATAAAACCTGTTTTGGTTGAAATTATAACAAGTAATTTGATTGAATGGTACATAACAAGACCCAGTTAGTTATTTTACAAGCAAAAAAGTGTGCCATTATTATTACATTTTAGAGTGATATGTTCTTACTTCTGGTAGTATAACAGTTTCCTGGATCCTGGATGTGAGTGGTGGTTTGCAGGAGTCATGTTTTCGAAACAACTTTCTTGTTGCCAGTGGTGGAGGGGCAGGCAGTGGAGGTTGAAGGGTGTGGGGAGGAGTACCACCCATAACCATCATGGTCAAAGCGATTAGATTCTTTTTTCATGGCAACTTTTAGACACCAACTATCTGATCACTACGCTTCACTAATTCAAGCAACCCTGGTTAACAAAGAGCCATGTGTGGGGAAAGCGATTCATGCTCGAATAATCAAGTCTGGTGTCCATCTTGGTGTGTTCCTCATGAATAATATGATAAATTTGTATGCGAAAACAGGGTTTCTTGTTGACGCCCGCCAACTTTTCGATGAAATGCCTGTTAGGAACGCTTCTTCCTGGAACACGATTATATCTGCTTATGCGAAACAGGGAAGGATTGGCTATGCACGTCATCTTTTTGAAGAAATGCGTGAACCTGATTCTGTCTCATGGACTGCGATGATGGTGGGTTATAATCAGCTAGGCCGTTTTGAAAGTGCTATCATGATGTTCATTGACATGATATATTCCAAAGTTATGCCCACCCAATACACGTTCACTATTGTTCTTGCCTCCTGTGCAGCAATGAAATCATTGGAAATCGGTAGGAAAGTTCACTCGTGTATTGTGAAAGTTGGGCTCAGTAGTTGCACGAGTGTTGCTAATTCTTTGCTTAACATGTACGCAAAATCAGGTGATTTGTCGACAGCAGAAAATGTGTTTGGTAGGATGAAACTGAAGAGCACCTCAAGCTGGAATACTATGATATCAATGCACATGCAATGTAAACGTTTCGATCTTGCACTTGCTCAATTTGAGAAAATGACCACTCGTGATGTAGTTACTTGGAATTCAATGATTTCGGGTTACAATCAGCATGGTTTCGATATTGAAGCTCTGGATATGTTCTCAAATATGCTGAAGAATCCAATATTGAAACCAGATAAATATACATTGGCAAGCGTTTTATCATCCTGTGCGAATCTTAATGACTCAAACTTGGGGAAACAAATCCATGGTCACATTGTCAGAACCCAATTTGATTTATCTGGGGCCGTTGGAAATGCTTTGATTTCCATGTACTCTAAGTTTGGCTATCTCAAGATAGCTCAAAAGATTGTAGAACATAATCAGATTTCAAATCTGAACATAATTGCATTTACATCTCTGTTAGATGGGTACATCAAGCAAGGGGACATGAACACAGCCAAACAAATATTTGATTCTTTGAAGGACCGTGATGTTGTTACATGGACTGCGATGATAGTTGGCTATATGCAGAATGGATTCAATAATGAAGCAATTAATATCTTTAGATTAATGATCAAACAAGGCCCAAAACCTAACAGTTATACTCTAGCTGCTATGTTGAGTGTAAGTTCGAGCCTGGCTTCTTTGGACCATGGCAGACAAATCCACGCAAGTGCCATAAAATCCGGATCTACACCATCAGTTTCTGTAAGTAATGCGTTGATTAACATGTATGCCAAATCTGGAAATATTACTAATGCCAAACGTGTGTTTGATATCATAAGTTATTTGAAAGATACTGTCTCGTGGACTTCTATGGTCATTTCTTTTGCTCAACATGGTCATGGAGCAGAATCTTTGGAATTATTTGAGAAAATGTTGAGTTTTGATATATTACCTGATCATATAACTTATGTTGGAGTAATTTCGGCTTGCACCCATATGGGATTGGTTGAAGAAGGTCGTAGGTACTTCAAATTGATGCAAGAAAAGCATAGTATTGAACCCACATTAAGTCTCTATGCTTGCATGATTGATCTTTACGGGCGTGCAGGAAAACTTCAAGAAGCACATGATGTCATACAGAATATGCCAATTGAACCTGATGTAATATCTTGGGGTTCACTTTTAGCTTCTAGTTTTGTTCACAAAAACATGGATCTTGCAAAAATTGCAGCAGAAAAACTGCTGCAAATCGAACCCGATAATAGTGGGGCCTATGCAGCTCTAGCCAACGTCTACTCTGCTTGTGGAAAATGGGAGGATGCTGCTGACATTAGGAAGTCAATGAAGGTTAAACAAGTGAAAAAGGATCAAGGGTTTAGTTGGGTTCAAATAAGGAACCAAGTCCATGTGTTTGGAGCTGAAGATAGTGTTCATCCAGAGAGAGAAGATATTTATCAAAATATGGCAGAAATTTGGAAGGAAATCAAGAAATTAGGTTTTGTACCAAAAACTGAAGCGGTTTTGCATGATCTTGATGACGAGGTTAAAGAGCAGATTCTTATGCATCATAGTGAAAAGCTTGCTATTGTGTTTGCACTAATGAAGACTCCAAAGAATAGTACTTTGAGGATCATGAAGAACTTGAGGGTATGCAAAGATTGCCACTCTGCTATTAAATTTATATCAAAACTTGTTGGTAGGGAAATTATTGTTAGAGACGCAACTCGGTTTCATCATTTTAAAGATGGTGCATGCTCGTGTCGAGATTACTGGTAGCAATTCTACGGCACGGCGTCAAAGATGCACAATTGGCATATTTATGTCAACTAGAGAGACACAACATTTTATAAGTTATATCTTTTTGAGGATTTTATATATGAAAAATCTTAGAAAACACTTGAAGATAAGGATAACAAGGATGGATTCCAGAAATAACTTGTATTGATGCTCTTAATGGTAACAAGGATGGATGAAAAATAAGGGTTGGTGATACACGTCTTTGGCGGCACCAGAGTTCGCTTAGTGCCTCCTCCGAAAGCAGCGCTATTGAGACGCTTGTCGGTAATGAGCGCGTATGTTTCAGTCATATGCTACTTTAACTTTGCTGTTTGTCGTGTGTTTTCTCTATTACTTTCATTATGATATCTTTGAAGTAGTTCTTAGGAAGCCAATTTGAGTTTGTGCAAAAACTGAAGTTTCTGGATTTTCGCTATGTATCAATGAAAGAAAAGCCAATTTGGTTTGACCTTTGTGGTTATGAGTTTCTTATTATACAAAGGAGCGCCTTTGGAAGGCATTCGCAGCTGGTCGAATTTGTCAGAGAGTTGCTTTTGCCTACATCCAAACAACAAGAAGAAAGTGTCTCACACCTTTGCAGAAGCTGATGAGATTTTGATCAAGATTCCCTTCGTTTATAATTCTTTGACACCACTCTTAAGAGAATAGGTTATTCCCATGTAAATTTTCAATCGCCACCGAATATCATCTTACTTTTTAAAAAATATCGATAACCTACTTTGTGATAACTTATTAAAGTAAGTAAAAACTTAAAACTTCCACTTACGGTTTTGGCTCTCGCTAGAGTTCCCACCATTGGATCACCACCAAACCTTAGGGACCTCAATGGAGTTCCTTCTTAGTGGTGATGGTGGAGTTTGATTGGTCGTGTGCTCAGCTACCGTTGCCGGATTTAACATGACCAAGTAGGTATTAAACCTGGCAACGACGGCCAATCAGACCCCACCATCACTATCAGGAGGGAATTCCGATCAAGTCATCATGATTTGGTGATGATCCAACGATGAAAACTTTGGATAGAGTCAAAACTATAATTGAAAATTTTAAATCTTTACTTACTTTAATAAGTTTGCATATAGTATGTTACCTACTTGAAAAATAAAAAAGTAAACTACCTACATTGATATTTTTTAACTTGTTGATCACAATTTTGGTTTGAGGGCACATCATATATAAATGCTGGAAAATTCAATTTCCTACAATGAAATCCTTCTATTTTATTTTTCCAACCCGGTAAATGATAAAATGTGAAATCCATTCTCCATCTTTTTTTTTATTATGACAGTTGTTTCAATCTAGTAAAAAAAACATGAGTAAGAAGACTTAGTGCAATGATATAAAACCTCCCAAATTCTAGATATCAAGTCTTTTTGTAAATATGGCTTTTTACAAGAGGGAACTTTACGTACTGGCATACCGCTCGCAACACTTGTTAAAGCTGGTACACTCTCTAAACAAATTTAAATAAAGGAAACATTTAAATGACTGAATTACTTTTTATTTAATTTGTTAACATGCAACAAATGTCATAGATGATGTAGCAGTCATCGAGAGAGTTTATTCATCAATCACCCCACAGGAAAAAAAAGATCTAATTTTACCTTTATACCCTCCTCTTAGTAATGCATGGAAGCAAAATCGAATAGAGAGAGAGAGAGAGAAAAGGTTCTCTTTTCACAGGCCACACACAGAAAACTCAATGTTGGTTAAGTTGCACACAGTCTCCTCTATTCGTGTTTCTGGTTCATCGCAACTATACCCACCTTCTCCTCTGATTTCTGGTTCGTTGCCGCATCCGTCGACCATATTGTCTGTTTCCAATTCGCGTCCGCATCCGCCGATCATCTCATCCGGTTCTAGTTCACCGCCACTTTGACGATCGCATTCTACACTTTCCGCATCCGCTGATTGCAACCGGTTCTGGTTCACCGGCACTGCTATAGTCGCTGGTTCTGGGTTATGTGCAAACAAGGAGGTGAAAATGGTGACTACGATGTTAAAGTCGCTAGTTCTGGATTCTATGCAAACGATGCTGTTAAGTGACATTAATTCAGTTGTAGTTCAGTTGTAATTAGCTGTCATTAGCTGTTAGCTTCTGTTGCATTTAGTTTCTTGTTAGGTGCCTAAACTAGTCCTAACTAGTCCTATAAATAGTGGAGGCTATCATTGTTGTAAACTGATTCATTTTTCATCTAATAAAATTCTCTCAATTCCTGACAGATGCTATAGTCACTGCCTTGATGGCCAAAGCTATAGTATCCGCTGCCTTTGGAAATCAGATGGTGGCGGTGAAACAAAGAGGCGTCGAAGATCATTAATGCGTCAAAACTGTCGAGCGTCAAAAGAGAACCGTTTGATGGTAACCAATCTCAGAGGGCGGCGGTGAAACAAGATCCAATGGAGGAATTTAATCAAGGTAAAAATTAAAAAAAAAAACCTTCGGCTGGCTATTTCCCTGTTTTGTGGAAATGAAGGGACGTGGGGTAAGTGAAGACTATTTCTCTGTCGATAGGATGTGCAAAATTTAGAAAGAGGGGTAAAAGAGTCAAAACATATATAATTCTATAGATTGATAAATGAAGACGTTGGAAAAATCACCACCCCAAAACCCCCTCTTTTGTTTTAGGGAGGTGATTAATTCACTACCAAAATTAATCATTACTGCTAACCTATGTTTAATAGTATTGTACATAGAGTGGTGTAAACATAAACATAGTATTGAGGACTCTTTACCTCCATTTATTTCAACATAATGCAGGCATTTCATGTTTATGTTAAATCGAAACATTATTTATCAATCGGGGAATTTAAAGCAGCATGGCGGAATACTTAACTAATTTAACATTCTACTAATTTAAGTGAGTTGTGAGTTCAACAGCTGCCAACATCATGGATAATGTTTAAACATAACTTGTAATCAAAATGACTCTACAACAATATTGGAGAATTGCTTACTATCTAATTGCGAGAAAATGAGCTCAAGAAATAGGCATTTGCAGATAAAAACACAACTACAGTAACATCATATGCACCAGTTATAATTATAAGTTCATAGTTGCATAAAATTCTCTACAAGATCGGTTTCTTACTCAACTCACTCACCAAAAGCCCGGTGATTATCATCAACCAGAACATCAGAATTTTGGGTTCACAGGGTTCGGGCTACTCTCTCGTACAAGTCACGTGGCCAGTTGCGATTCAAATTATTTGCAAGAAAATTGGCAATCTGCACAAGTGAAATACTTAGCAGTTTGTTAAAGGAAAACAGAAGAATAATCGTGATGCCAAGTCAATAATCTAGAGTCTAGACAATACCCATTCCATTCCATTTAAAACAATTATAAAAAAAATTTAAAAGTATTCAAGAACTACTAAACTTGATCCTCGTCACACAATTTATTCAAAATGGGACGGCTAGGGTTGTACTTTATCCTTTAACGAATGACATTGAAGACTTGGCTCTAATGAACGGGCAATTTAATTGAAAAGGTCAAACGGGGACAAAAGTTACCTAGTGCTTTCAAATGCTTGAAACCTCAGAAAAAAAAGGGTGATTAACCATTTTAAGAATATTACATTTAATATCTTATTTTATACCCATCTCCTAGAGCCTAAAGGAAATGAGATGTAATACAATGAACATTTTTTAAGTTGGTGACCTTAATCTTAGTGTTTAAAATGTTGGATCAATTTGATCCCCCCGCCCTTTCAGTGCCTGGCCAGGTGAGCCTATAAGCGGAAAAAAGAAACACTATCTATAGTGGGTTGTTTAAAAGAAAATGCAACATTTCTTTACTATAAAATATAAACAAATAATTAGAAAACTTATTTTAAAATCTACCTATTTTCCCATTAGGAATTAGAGATGCTGGCAAGATTGGTTCAGGTCAAGAAATTTCTTAGCTTCATCTAATTTAGGGGTATTTTAGGTAAGTGATCATTAGTCAAAGACTTTTATCGAACTATCTACTAAGCCTAGACTTTGCCATATTTGGGAACTGAATGAGAAATATTTTATACTTATATCAACAAACATACCTTAGTCCTCAAAGCACGAAGTGACCCATCTGAATCTCTAACATTGTCTATACACTGAAGAGAGACCTTAAGAAGGTCTGGAACACATGCTTGGACATAGGGAGACAAATTCTGGAACATATCTGTTGCGGTATCGGGTGCTCGTGGATCAAACGGAAGAAATGGAAGCTTGGCAACCTCCCTCAAAGCATCAAGATAATGTTCTTCTCTGGCCAATCTATGAATAGACAAAATTGTCTCAAGCTGCCTTAACAGTGTTTCTTGCTCCAATACGAGTTCTCTCTCTTGGAGACTGCACATTGAAGTGTTAGCAATTTAGAATGAAGTGAGACGAGTGGACAGGTCAGCATGAAAACTAAAAGTTAAAATTAGAAGTACAAAACACTGAAGAATTTAGAGGTGGCAAATTCGGGTCGGGCTGCATTAACCCAATATAAGTTTATGTCCAAAAGATTTAAATCTAGAGATTGAAGTAAATAATGGAAAGAGGATGAAAAGGCAGCAAAACAGTTGATAGCATCACTACCCTATCATTGAAATGAATCAATTCATGAGCCTGATATCATCATAATTGTAGTGATGATTTTCAATTTTTCAGAACCAAGATTTTAATTTTACCTGACATGTGGATAGTATTTAAATGTCTCGAGCAACTCATTTCCAGAATGAAGAAGCCCAGCTGTTCGGCTCTCACCATCCAGTCTACCACGTGATAGAGAACATATAGCTTCAGAGAGACCCTTGTTTATGGTATCAAGTGCTGCTGAAAATGCCCCAATTCTTTTCTGAATTTCTATAGACTGATATGAAATGAAGGTGATTGTTAGCAAAGGATACATCCTTACATCAAGAAAGAAAAGCAGCAATTAACTACTTTTAAGTACAAATGTGAGTAGGCCATGGTAAATTGGAAGAATTAAACATTTTTTAATGCTAGATTTGGTCATGGTGATGGAGAAACAGGTATATGGATATTAAAAGGAAAGGCAAAAAAAGAAAAAGAATCCATAAACATTAAAATGAAAGTTTACTTTGTCATTAAGCCCAGCTTCCTGACACTGTCGAGCAGCTTCAAGCAGAAACTGGTGCCTTTCTTTTTGATCATTCAAAAACCGTCCTAATTCACCTTCTTCTCCGGCCCCTCTTGGCCCAAGTAACAGAAGAATCCCACCATCACGTAATAATATCTCCATGAGCAGCTGCTGTAACATCACGGTCCGCTGTCTTTGCTGATCTATATTTCCTCTTCCTGACCAAGAGAGTTGTCCACCCCCCACTGTGACAGCAGCTTGTGCATAATATTCCAATGCCATCGAAAGATTATTGTGCCTCAAATAAAGAGAACCGTACTGTCTTATAATGCTAGCTGACTCGGCAATAGCATCCATCACGCCTAACTTATGACCTGTCCCACTAACATCCAATAAAACAGCATGGTCTGCCAGCACAATAGCTATATGAGCAGCATCTACGTTGTATCCCTCATCTCCAGTATCCTTGGACAGATATAGGACAGCTGGAACCAACTGTATGCTCAACAGCAATACATACGGATACACTAGAGGGTCCTTTCCGTTCTTTGTATAATAAGAGGGTTCAAATTTGTTTAAATAAGCCTGTAAATCATCCAAGCTGTAAGGTGATAATCCCTCATTTAGAACAGAACTCGATCCACTAGAAGAATCTCGAACAGCACATAGCTTGAACCACAAGAAATCCTCTATGGTATTAAAGAGTGTGGGCTGTTCTCTAAGCAGGCGATCAATCTGCCTGCGAGACCCAGATATGAGTGCGTATAAAAGTAATTTTTTCTTGTCAAAGCCACCTCTGCCTGCTCGATCACCCATCCTTAACATTTTTTCACATTCCTCTGCAGCAATAGAAGCCGTCTCCACCGATACCATGCCTCCATTTGTGATCCATTCAGCCAGCTGGTAAATGAAGAATCAGATGGTTGCTTTTGAATTAAGAAAAGGAGAAAAGAAATCAGATACACCCGGATATTACTACACAAATACCTGTGATGCGAATTGGTGAGAAACACGAGAGCGTGAAGCAACATCTCTTGCATCATCATAGTACCCCGTTCTTAAGCAGAAATAGATCTATTTTAAATAGAGCTTAGTAACTTCAGTTAATGAACTAACGCAAGTAAATACATAATAAGTAGATTGAAAAACACCTGCTGCCATGTAGTATCGACAGGAGGCTGCCTACGAGCATCACCTGCATCAAAATCAAGAGCACCGTAGTCTCTCAAACGGATCTGCAATAAAAAGTAAATATATAAGTTAGTAAAGATACAAACACGTGCTCCTCCTCGAAGATCAGAGGCAGAACCGCACAGAGTATGATATGCTAACTTAAAGTTAGAAGTGACCACAAACCCTAAGAAAAGCATGAACCCGTTGCAAGTTTCCAACCACTCCACCAAGAGCGGCCTACAGTAAGAAAAGTAGATGACCAAAATATCAAACTTTATGCAAGAAAAGCAACTGTTTAATCACCGAACAGCAGAACAAGATATAGACATAATACAATTGATATACATATAGTGTAAAACATTACCAGACTTTATGAGAATGAAAATACTAACAGATAATGAAAACAAAGTGAAAAATATCCATTATCACCTGTGCAGGATGACTTTGTATCACTTCCATAATATACTTCTCATGCCCCCACTCCAAGTGACGCCTTGCACCAATTATTAGTGACATTTTCTTTGACACGTTTCTTTGAGCATTTGAATGCTCTCCCATCAATGTCTGAAATAACATAAATTATGAGAATAATTGCAGTACGATTACATAGAGCTGCATACATTAGCATTTACAAGCCGTATGAACAAGATTGCACAGTAAATGTATACCTGAACTAGATGCCAAATCTTGCTCATGGTAACAGATTTACCACCAGAAGAATCCAAACCAAGACTATCATATGCACTCTTGAAAGCAGTAGCTGGCTGACAGATGGAATAAATTACACATAACAAAACTTGAATGATTAATTTTGCAATCTAGTCCATGTAGAACATTTAGCTTTTATTGAAAATAAAAAACAACAATTAGACTCTGAAGCTTTATCATCAATGAATAGGCCATAGGGTGAAGTTGAACATGGGAAGTTTTCTTTCCAAACTTACTTTAAAGGCTAAACCACGTTGTCTGGCATCATTGAGAGTCCTCACAACCTCGGCATATGCTGCAGCCTTTTTATCAATGGCTGGCTTATCAGCTATTGGCACAAGTTCCATACTTGAAGGACCAGATGAAACATGCGGACTGGATGTTAGCGACAATATCGGTCCTGAACGGCTAGCCCCAAAGCTTGACACGGTTACGTTGGTCCTTGGTAATGTTGAAATGCGGCTCATACTGTGAAGAAAGTCTCTTTTCTCCTTTTGCCAGTCATCCTAACGGAAAAAAGAAAGATAAAGTACTCAAATTAAAAACACAAGGGGCAGGAAAAAAATAAAGGATCAACAATAAAAGCATATTTGTTTCCAAAATTCAAAATAATTCTGCAAGAAAAACTTTTTATTTTGATTAACCGTTTCTTTATGATCTTAAGCCAGCTTTTGATATAGTATCTTCCATGCTTTATTAACCTTATTACTCCATTTTGAGTTATGGCACACATGGTTATCTAATAACTCTTGGAAAGGACCCATGAAGTTACCCAGAATCGGTTAAATGAATTTTCTATCAATATATTATCTTTTTTGTCTCACAGACAGAGAAAAAAGTGCAGTTGCACTAGCCTTCTATATTGATAGTGTAATTCATTATGCTTCTTAAAATAAATTAAAGAAACATCATTAGCTTCCAACTTATCATTCTCTAAATAAAGTTCCAACCTCTTCCTTCTCAATGGCAGCTTGAAAATGTACTTGTTCTTGTATAGAAAATTTGAAGATTTTTATCATTGATTTTTTGGTGTAGTCCATCATATGTTAGTAAATTAAAGCATCACAGAGAAACCATTTCATTTCTTAAAGATACTTGTCTGCATTAAAACTTTTTGATACCAACATTGCGAGAAATCTAAACCAACAAGTCTAATGCGTCCAAAGTCCAAACTGACTTTTTCCAATGTTGCAAAAATCGCTAGGTGCTACTCGAGCGGCCGACTGGGGAGTAGCGAGTACTCGGCCTGGGCGGGGAGCACTCGGGGAGTACTCGGATTGGGATTTTTTATGTATAAATTCAAAAATTCACATGTAGTATGTTCATAAATACTCATATATATATAAAATTGTTCATAGGGCCCAAGAAATATGTTAGAAACATAAACATAATTGTTAAAAACTTCAAATTGCGTCGTAT
>JAUEJL010119104.1:0-11982 GCA_032274825.1 Drosophyllum lusitanicum | reverse complement strand
AACATAATTTTCAAACAATCTATAATTAATTACATTAATATACTATTTTCTTAAAACCCTTTACATATTTCATACAACCCCCTCATATATTTCATACAACCACCTCATAATTTACATACAAACCATCCCAATTAAATTGAATTTAAATGGTTTTCTCCATTATCAACCAATCAAAACATTCTATTTGTCTATGACACAATTACACGTCATCATTTTTTTTACCACATCAAATTTTCTTCCAGCTTTGTCAACAATGTATATATTAAATTTAATAGATGTAATATTGAGAACAAGAGATTTATTTATGTCCCCACTAAATAATTTTTCTAGCTCCAACCTTGACTCCACGTAACCCATAAGTATCCACGTGTTTAGCGCGAAAAAAACACCACACTTAAGGTGACATGTTGAATAATGTCTCACATCGGATGAGAAGTGACTTTGTAATATGCTTAATAAAGGTTCCCGGGCTACTCAAGTTATAGTGAATTGGTTTTGTATTCAAACCCGCACAAACTTAAATATCTCTCATTTGTGCATTTTCCTTAATTTGAGAGTTTTCTTGTTTTTAAACCATTTAAAGAAGATAGTCGACCTAATTAGTCGGTTATCCTCTCTAGCTGGGTATACCGCTCCTCTATCTCACGGAAACTTGTACACACGATTATTTTATAAATTAAAATGGGGATTATTTGGGACCACTATTTAATGCCTTTTAATATTTTTATGTTTCTACTAATAAAATGTAAATTTAACATTTACACACTTGAGATCAACTAAAATTTATATATCTACTTCAATAATTTACAACATTACACTATAATCATCCACATAACGTAGTAAACGTCTAGGCTTATTTTGGGATGGTACATTATAAAACCCTTTTTGCCGAGAAGATTAAATCATTTTGGGGCCATTCTTCTGCTGTGAAACAATGGACACGAGTATGAAGAAGGATAAATTCTAGTTTGGGGACATTAGGGATTGCATGTGTGATCTTCTTCTTTTTTATGTCTGTCTAGTGTGGATTGGTGCTAGTTACAAGCTTGGTTGGTGTTGGAACTTTATCTTAGGCTTGGAGAGTTGAAGATTGAGATCAACTAAGTTGTTATATTCAATATTGTTGATTAAAATCATGTGTGTGCATGTGTAGTGGGTTGGGTTAGGATCAAGATTTGACTCTGGTGATAGTACAAGGTATCCTTATTGCTTCTACAATCATATATAATTACTTTCGAAATTCGATATTTAGACCCTACTGTGCTTGTGTTGTATGAAATTCAAACTGAGATAATTATAGAAGAACACAATCAATTTCTTGACACAGAAAAAGATCAAAGACCAAAGAGAATTTTGAGAGTTTCGAATTCTGTGTGTTTTCTTGATGATCCATTTTTCATCTCACAACCAGTGGGACCCCCGTTTTTCGTTCAGGGGGCGTTGCCCTCTTGGTCTCTCCAAACTTGTTTTATAACAAAGTTTAATCCTTTTGAAACACACATATAAATTCCATTACACTAAATAAACCGGTAATACTAAAATCACCGCATGTTTTGGTTTTTAGGTTGTGCATGTATGATTTTGATGATGTCTTAGGCTTAGAGAGTTAAAGATTGAGATCAAGTAAGTTGTCTTTGGGCTATTTTGAGTTGTAAATTCAATATTGTTCATTAAATAGTCTGTGTGCATGTGTTTCGGTTTGGGTTACGATAAAGATTTGACTCTTGCATGTTTGGGTTTTAGGTTGTGCATGATTTTGATTCTAATATTGGATTATAGATGTTATTTGTGATGTTTGGGAGTCTAATTTGTTAGGAACTTCTAGGTTTGATAAGAAATCATTCTGGATTGAAATGGGTAGCAAATAGGAAGCTTTTTTTCGTAGATATAAGGCACCAAAGGATCACACGGCTTAGCATCAAATGAATAAATGAATCAAGATGATGTTATATGTATGTTCTGTAAAGAGTCGTAGAATGCGAATATTCTATAGAAAGTTGCAAAATACAAGAGAGAGAATTAATATAAGTGAGTTATTAATTTATATAATAAATAATTAGTTGATATTGATAGACAAGTATTTATGTGATAAATAAAATAGTTAATATTACCTAGAACTATTATTTAGAGAAACAAATGGATTGTGTAAGTAATGGATTAGGTGTAGATTTAGTAGGTTCAAGTTCCGTCGTAAACATATATAGGTGAGGATTAAGTGGGTGGGTGTTTGCTGTTAAAGAAAATGAAAGTAGGAATACTTGTGCTTAATTATATGTTACAAAAGGGCTTAGATTGTTAATAAACTTAACTTGAGGGGCAAGTTTCCTAAGCATTTTCAAAGACATCTAATTCACCATTTAACAAATGAAATTCTCCAACCTAAATTGTAATGGCTTAAGAGGGTTTCTAGTTGGTCTTTTGCTTTCTCTCTCTTTTACTTTTATAAATAATCACTATTTGAATGTTTTTTTAAGAGGTAGATAATGGTTTAACCATCAAAGTTTTTATTAAATTTCGGTTTAATCATCAAAGTTTTTTTCTAAACATTTTTACCATAAAGTTTTGAATTTTTATAATTTAAATCTCAAAGTTTTTTTCAAATGATTTAAACCTTAAAGTTTTGTTAAAAGAACTGAATAATCACTTAAGTTTTGTATAGTTTTCGATTTTACCCTCTCTACTTTTATGCATATTTGTTTTATTAAAAACTAAAACAAAACTTAGAGGGTTAAACCATTTTTAACAAAATTTTAAGGGTTAAATCGTTTGGAAAAAACTTTAAGGTTTAAACCAAAAAGAAGGTGTAACTTTGAGGATTAAATCATAACAAATTCAAACTTAATGGTAAAACCATTTGAAAAAAACTTTGATTGTTAAATCAAAACTAAACTAAAACTTTGATTGTTAAACCATTATCGACCTTTTTTAAATTAATAACTACTCTAGACAACATTTGTACTAAAAGAAATCTCTACTTAACAAAATCTTTGCATTCCTTCAAGAAAGATGACATGCAAATGTACCGCATTAAAAATTGTCAACTTCAAATTATCGTGTTTGTATCGGATCTGTGACAACCATTTTCATGTTATTTCGTGTCAACCCATTTCTTACACATCTTTATTTCATATCATGTTCAAGTTCATCCGCTTCATGTAGGTCATTTTTTAGAATCGTGTCAAAAAGTGACATCCTAATGAGTTTTAGGATAATTTTGTAGATGATGAACAAAGTACCGAAATTCTCTCTCATTATCTCACTCTCTCATCGATCGTCAACGTATAAAACTTTTACGATTTTTTACGTGCTACTCGAAGGGAAAACTAAATCGAAAATCAAAAGAATTATTTTAATTCATTTAAAATCGATACAATAGAAGAGACTCAACTAACAATCCAAATTTTGGAATTTCGATAAATAAATAAATAAATGGGCTAATAAAATCCATGGATTGGAACTCAAAGTTTGTTTTGGGCTTGTTAAACAAGGATGAAAACATTAGTCCAATGTACAATTCAATGACAATATGTCTTTTTTTGTTTTATTATAACATTTAAATTTCATAATTTTATAGCGAATTATTCACTGAAATAAGCAATTTTTTAAAAAATATTACCATTTTGAGCAAGGTTTTTTATAAAACTGTAAATTTGAGCAAAACTTGCAGAAAAAAAGACCTTATTTTTGTCAAAGTAAACTTAATATTGTCAAACACATTAGCTCAATACAACTCAGCCATTTGGCAACAAGGCTGTTATACTTGAGCGACTTTTGAATATGTCCAATTTGAAAGCGACATGGTGAATGGTGGAGGTGGAAGACTTGGAGAGGTGGTAGGACAAGAGGGTAAGGTTGGGGTAGAAAATGGTGAGCATTAGACGGGTCTTAAAATTTAGTGTAATTAGGAGTAAGGCTATTCGTATGGTATGTAATTTGGGTTATCTGACCCGAATGTTGAATCAACGTCGCATTAGTTCCCCATTCGTTTCTTCTTTCTAACCCAAAAGCTAGTATAGTCTAACATAATCTTTTACCACCTTTTATTTTATTTTAATAATATGTATTTTAGAGAGAGAAAGAGAGAAGAGCGAAGAGAAAAGCTTTTACGTGATCTGGTTGGAAGGGGGGTGTATGGATGTTCCATACTCACCAGACTAACCCAACTGGTTACCCGATTCCTTTGGTCCATGTTATACATGTAGTCTAACTACTATGGAGCTGAGTGGTTAGTTGAATGATGAGAAGAAAAAAATTTGACGAGACGTTATTATGGAGTGTTATAACTCATATCATTGAATGTTCCACAGAGAGAAAGTAGAGTGAGAATCACAATTGATTTTACCCACATCTATTGTAAGGTAGCTCATCCGTACATAACAGTTTTTAGTCATACATTAACAAGACACAAACAATTAATTAACATGGTACAAATTAATGATGCATAAAGTTGTTATGTATGTTTACTTTTGTTATATACGGGCAATCTCCTCTATTGTAAACATCCATTTTATCATGTGGAGTAGGGAGAAGAGCCACCCTTGACTTTACCCACATCACCACCCCCATTCAGATACTAACCTTCATCTTCTTCATAGTAAAAACGAGTTACATGTGAACTCGCATATTGTGACGGAAAATACAAAATAGGGCTACATAATTTAATATCAATGTTAAACCACAAATAGTTGAAATAAAACAGACAAAAATTTAATTAATCAGAATTAGATATATAATAAAATTTTATTACACAGAATTCGTTTTTCACACAATTTAGTTTGAGTTCATAAATATTCATGTTAAAAATTTTTGGTATTATCAGTCCACACAACCAACGAATTGTATTTTTAAAAAAGATTTTAATTCTATATATATATATATATATGGTGAGGTTATACATAGAACCTTGTTTATTCATTTTTTTTAAGAAAATGCAATTTTTTTGAAGAAAATGCAAAATGCTGCCGAAAATGAAAAAAAACAAATAACAAAAATGCAAATTGTTTGACGAAAATGTAAAAGGAAAAATGCAACCGACATAAAAAAAATAAAAAAAATGCAAATATACGAAAATGCAAACAATATTAAGTCATTAACATACAAATAACCTAATGATTTGCATTTTGGTTATCAGTTTGCATTTTCGGGAGGTGGAGCTAGAAAGAGGATTTGTGGTTACCAAAACAGAATTCCATATTTGCCCTCAATTATGCAGTTACCTCATATAGTTTTCATATAATTTACAAAATTGCCACCTTCAAATCTCAACCATTAATTTAGATGATCAAATGGTCCAGATTTGTTCTTTAGGTTCTATGATTAAGACTAGGTTCTATATTGATCCTATTTATATATATAGGTAAGGTTTAGTACATAGCCTTATATGTAGAACCTAAATAATCAATTTCTGCCTTTAAATTTGAATGATTAATTATTAAGATTATAACTGAATATGCATTTTATGTAAATCAAATGCGGTTTCTGATGGAATATGCAGATTACATAAATCGAATATGTTTTCGTAATCCCAACTATTGATCATCCAAATCTAAATGTCGAGATTGGTTCATGTAGGTTTTGTATATAATGCTAGTTTTGTATCGATTCTTGTTATATATATATATAGGGGGAATTCATTTATGAACCATTATTATTACGAGGACTGTTAGAACTAAATTTAAAACTTAATTAAAATAAATCAATAGCTACTAATTTGTTTTTGTTACGTTAAGTTATCAGTACACATGCTCTGATAGCGATTAAATAGGAAGTGACTAGACAACAAAGATGAGTATAAGTTGCGGGTCAATCTCATGATTTTTGTTTCGTTTTGAATTGTGATAATGTGATGCCTACTTTTTAATAATAAGTTAATGAATTTGTGATTGTGATGTCTACTTTGTATACCTGTTCAACGTGTTTATCTAGAAGAATATATATATTAAGTATTAACTAGTCAAACTCTGTATGTAAGTTACGTTTCTAAATATTTTTTTAAATATTCTTTTTATTTATTTAATTTAAAATTATAGTTTTTTAAAAATTTAGTAGGTTCATCACCACCCAGAATACATGCAGTGCGTTACGTATCCAAGGATGGACCGATGGAGTTACGTACGAAATTTTAGTTGATATGTTTATTTTTAAAAAAAATCATATTATGCCAATCGATCAGAGTTTTTGAAGTTCAGTTTAGTCACCATCATATCATATCATGGCCGGCCAAATAAGTATTAATAATGATTACAAATAATACTCGTAATAAAAACGGTTCTTAATATATTATTGAAGTTATCACGTAATATTTTTAGTTTGTTGAAGTTATCACGTAATATTATAATGATTACAAATAATACTCGATAACATATTATATATTTTTAGTTTGTTGAAGTTATCACGTAATATTTTTGTCGCGACATGTTAATATATTATTGAGATATCCAACTCTAATGTGAAACGTAGTATTTTAGCGTGGAGGTGACACATACATGTTAATATATTATTACAAGTTGTATTTGTTTATCTTATCATGTGATTCTAGCTTAGTGTACGTCCATAGTGTTTACACGGTGATTTAAATAAAATATTTTTATATAAACATAAAAAATACTTATAAATTTAGTTTTGCTAAGTCAATCATATATTATATATTAAATATCAGAAATCTTTTAAAATCTTATGTTTGGTAGGAAAATAAAATGACGAGATTTGTATTTCAGATCTATTAAAATATCATTGTTGTAGGATTTACTAAATACTAAGGATTCTTTACTGCTGACAAATTTCAGTCACCATGTTAACGTCGCTTCCACCTTCGGTCACCTCATCGCCGACGGTGACTCCACCATTAGCCACCCTGTCATCCCGACTTTTTTCAATATTTCATTCCGCTCCCCTTCTTTTTCTTTCTTTCTTCTTGTGGCCCTCCTATTCTCAACATTTTCTTCTCAACCCTCTTTCTTCTCTCTCTTTTCCTTACACTTCTTTTTTTAATTACAAGTCAATTTATTTTCTCAATAACATTTTTTTTCTTAAATATAATCAACTCTAATAGAAGATTTAATTTCTAACTTGTTTTCTTATTGCAATAGATTTAGTTTTTTAGTAACATATATAATTAGATATGCAAGAGTAATCATTTACATGTTTTATCATATATTAGTAGGATGTCTTTATTATTGCTATTACTGCTATTATTACTAAAAACAGATTTTATTAAAACAATGTTTTAGATATTTACTAAACAATGTTTCTAAACAATAATTAGAGAGTCGAAACGGTACTTATTTAATTTTTTTTAAGTTTAAGTAATGTTTTGTATATTTACAAAGTAATGTTTGAAAAACAATAATTAAAGATTTAAAATGGTATTATTTCAATGTTTATATATTTTCGTAAAATAATAATCTGTTACAAATGACGAATATACTTTTTACTTTATGTGTATATTAATGCAAACTTGTAATAATCTTAATCTTGTCTTTTTTTTAAAATTTTTTTTAATAAATTGAAAGATTTAAACGAATAAATACAAAATTTTAAATAACTCCTATAATTAAATAATTTTTTTTAAGTTTAACCAAATGAACTGTTGAGATCGCACAGTAAAAAAACGTTTAATTTTAAATAAATCAATAACTAGAATTGTTTTAATAAAATTGATTAATTAATTAATATTAACTTAAGTCATTTGTTTTCGTTAGCCTAAAATTTTACTCAATTGACATATTTTTTTCACACAGGTCGCAACTTTAGCCCCAAACACACCTGCTCACTACGAGCTTCATTTCGGGGTTCCTATGGCTGGTGCCATCCTCTCTGCATTAAACACAAGCCTTGATCCACCCACATTAGCAACCACAATCCAACAATTGGAACCCCAAATCATATTCGTTGACTACCAGTTCATTCAAACTGTTCTTCAAGCATTAAACCTCCTATCGCCGGAAAACGCACCACCACCGCGCCTGGTGCTGATCGGTGAAACCAACTTCACTCCCGTGCCGTCAAACTCCCTTAATTACGACGATCTTCTTTCTTTAGGGAAATCCCAGTTCAAAATCATACATCCGAATGACGAATGTGACCCAATTTCAATCAATTTCACCTCCGGCTCAACCGGGAATCCAAAGGGCGCTGTCTATAGCCATAGATCGGCGTATTTGAACTCCTTAGCGGTTATATTTCGAAACGATATGAGGAAAATGCCGGTTTTCTTATGGACGGTTGATATGTTTCGCTGCAATGGGTGGTGCTTCCCGTGGGCAGTGGCGGCGTTAGGCGGCGTTAATGTCTGCCTTAGACAAGTCACGGCGGCGATAATTTTTGATTCGATTGTGACCCATAAAGTAACACACTTATGTGGCCCGCCTACGATTTTAGACAAGATTGCAAATTCGAAAATCAGTGAACGACGGGTGATCGGAAACAGGGTTGATGTGATAGTCGCCGGACCGTTGCCACCGCCGGAAGTTATATCGGAAGTTGAGAAATTGGGGTTTGATTTACACCATGGTTATGGAATGACTGAAGCTCTGGGACCCATGATCGATAAATCTTTGAAAAACGAAACTGAAAATAACGAGAATGTAAAGATAAGATGTCGTGAAGGAACTCATAACATTTTAATGGAAGATGTTGATGTGAAAGATCCTGAAACAATGATTAGTGTGCCATCAGATGGGAAGACAATTGGGGAAGTTATGTTTAGGGGTAACGTGGTAATGTTAGGGTATCTTAAGAACTTAGAAGGGACAAAAAAGTCATTTCACGGGGGGTGGTATAGGACCGGGGACCTTGGGGTTCGGAACCCTGATGGGGATATCATGATGAAAGATCGTGCACTGGATAGCATCGTTAACGAGGGAGAGATTGTTAGTACACTAGAGATTGAACGGGTCATAAGGAGTCATCCGTCTATAAAAGAGGTTGCGGTTGTCGGACGACCTGATAACGTTGTTGGTGAAACTCCCTGTGCGTTTGTGACGTTGAAAGACGAGTGTCATTTGGGAAGCGATGAGATCGTTAGGTTTTGCAAGGAGAAGTTGTTGCCGCGGAGTATGGTTCCTATGAATGTTTGTTTTGGTACATTGCCAATGAATTCAACAGGTAAAGTTCTTAAAACTGTTCTTAGGGAAAAAGCTAAGGGCATTGTGAATGTTCCTTGTACAAATGGACAATAAATTGACTTGTTGATACTCACTTGGGCAAGTAGGCTGGAGTAAGGGATGGATATGTAGAATGGCCCATTTAACAGGACTCAATGAAGCCCAACTCAACTAATGCACTTTTTTCTTTTTTTGGGATTGTAATGAAATACATTTGTACATGTTTGGGGTGTTTATTTAAATTTAATAAGCACATATGGTTATTTTTTACTTTTGAGTGTTCGGTAAGAAAAGCAAAACTATTGTGTGAAATAAATAATTTCTAATATTTAATCTTGTGTTTTGTTTTGTTTCGAGTAGGTTATATGATGTAAACGAGCCGGGCTCGTTAATTTTTTTTTGTTTTTTTTTAAATTGTTTAAATTATATAAATAATATATAAAAATAATTTAAATTTTAAATTTTAAATTTTTATTTTTTCATATATAATGATATAAAAAGAATTTAAATTTTGAATTTTTTCATATTTAATGATATAAAAATACATAATACAATTATATAAGTAATAAATAAAAATTAAAAAATAAATATTATATTAAAGCTCATTTAATAAATGAGCCTTAATTTAGGCTCGAACTCGTTTAGGTTCGGTTCATTTCGAGTTTTTAACAATCTGAGCTCGAGTAACTCAGGAGTAGCTCGGCTCATTTACATCCCTACTTATATGTGACATAAATGGTTTCAAATAAGCAATCCCAAAGACCCCCTTGATGTATTTCGCAAGCTATTTCAATGTTATTTTCACATTAATAACACACTACCGCGGTAGTCGCAAAATATTGTTGCGACAATTGCCATAGGATGGAGAAGATAAGGATAGTTGCGAATGGTACCAGAATAATGTTACAACAAATCTAAAGTAATTAGGCAGTACTATTTATTAAATTTATGTTATATGGAAATTTTAAGTTCATACAATGCTAATATTAATTTTATCGGATGTTAGAGAGAGACCGTTCGTTGGGTAAATAGCTCATTAATGATGCATTAATGAGGGGTATTCCGGAAGATTCAAGACTCTTTAATTGATAACGGTCTATCCGGACGCAATTCACAGTTGAGTAAATATATAAATGACCAAAATACCCTATTAATGAGTCATTAATAATGTTCATAAGTTCTCGCATTTCTTAAACGAAAAACAGTTCTCGTTTGAACTTCTCTCTTTCTCTCTATATATATGTATGTGTATGTATGTATATATATATATATGTGTGTGTGTGTGTGTGTGATATATAGAGAGAGAGAGGGGGTTCCCTTGCAGTTGATCTTGAAGATCTAAGGTCCATAATGATAGGGGTGCTATTTAATAAAACATTCATTTGAAGTAATGTTTGTAAATAAGAAAAGGGCAGTTTGTACCTTATTACATTTATCCCACATTCTTAAAACGAAAATATCTACCAAATGAAAAGATTTTATAATACGAGAACTATACAAAAAATGAGAAATTTATGTTCTTTAATTTGATGCCGATCTTGCTATATTTTTTCAAAGAATTTTTTTTTTGTTTTTGCTGAGTTTTTTAGCACGGCTTTAAATATGTGCACATGTGCACCATATTACTAGATTTTGTTCTAGCATAAGTGGACATAGGTGCATATGTGCACCTGGATGCACATGTGCATCCCATTTGCATATGTGCTTCTAAAATTCATCTACAAACCATATGCATTTGACTATGATTTCTTAAAAAATTACATAATTAACCAATAAAATTTCCATTCAAGCTAAACCCACATTCCATTTCTAAAAATAGAATTTAAAATAAATATACCTCCCAAAAAGCTTATGTAGAAACCTCACAAACCAAATGAAAATCCAATTCATGAAATCTTTAAACAGAATTTTAGTAAAAGCAAGTGAATATTCAGACATTATATTTAATATCCAGAAGAAATCAATTAAAAAAAGAGAGTAAAAATAACAAGAAACAAATTACTAATAATATGGAAAAAAATACAGAAGTGATAGATATAATAATATGAAATTATTAATAAATCAGATGTATCCGCTTCTCTCTACCATCTCAGATCCTGTAAATAAACCAAGGGTATTTGTGACTACTTGTCTGGGTTCTTGGACAACTAAAATTCACATGGATTTCCATATAAATCATTGCCTTGTTCCATTTGTGTGAAGTGTAGAAAAACATTGATGACATTGGAATTGGCATGCTTGAGAAGAATAGAAACTAGACAGAGATAATATCCTTCTACTATTTCCTCCTACTCACAAGATGAAACAAGTGTCATAATTAATGAAGGGTGTGAGAAAACAGAATTAGTATATTTCATATGTCACCTTATGGTAAGTTAGAGGATGAAGTAGGAAAAAATAGTATGAGCATAATCTCTTCAAAGCTTCATATGAGTATGCATCACGTGCACCACCAACTTTCCCACCTAGTGAAATGTTCTCCATTATCCTCTACCTATAATCCCAAAAGAGAAAATAAACAAGTTTATGGTCCCAACTCCCTAGGGTTAGGTAGAACTTAAATCAAACACTTTGTGCAACACAGTGTAAATATTGTGCAACATAATTACAAAAAAATTTAAAAAATATTGTAATACTGATATCAAATGAAAGAATATAATTTTATCTTTAAATTGTGTAATTTTCTTTTAAAAAGTTTAATATATAGAATATATGATATGTTTAAAACTTGTGGGTTGTTAGGTTTTTAATAGGGTTTAGTTTATCAAAATATATCCAACTTGTCATTTTTGCTATTGTGCGTATCGAACTTTAAAAGTTTCTATTGTGTGTATCAAACTTTTAATTTGTTGCTATTGTATGTATTTCGGATACATAA
>JAUEJL010119093.1:0-11982 GCA_032274825.1 Drosophyllum lusitanicum | reverse complement strand
CAAGATTTAACCTCTCAATCCACCATCTCCCTTCACTTTTCAAACACAAAAACCCCAGACAACCAAAACCCCATAAACGGGTCTAAAGTCATACCTTAAAGTATCTACATGATTATAGAGAGTTTAGAAACATTACCTGATAGTTCTCCTTTCAATTCCTTGAAGATTTGTAGGAAGGATTAAGGTCCTAGCTCTTCCTCTGTTCCTTCTCCTCGTCCTCAAGAACACACAGCACGCTCTCTCTAGAAATGGAATAATGAAATGGTTGCCCTAGTCTCATATTTATATGTATCTCCAACAAGGCTTTTGAGCCAATAGTTGAACAATTCTAAGCTCACAAGGCTTATTCTTTAATACCCCTATTTTACCTCTCAAATCAATTAGCTCATCAAGAAAGGTAACCCAATACTTATTTATTTACTAGGCTAGATAATCCTCCAAGTCCAAATAAAGAACTTAAATCTCATAAATAAATAACAACTCAATTAAACATAAAGATGACGTTATCCAATAAAATATTCATTTATTTATTACACGGAAACAGGGTATTACAAAAGTATCATAATTTGAGCCAGTAATAATTTTTTAACCACAAACTCTAATATAATATTGTTGTTATTAAAAAGCTTTTTATTTTTATTATTATTATTATATAAAGAAACTAAAAAAATAACATAATTATTAAAATTTATTTTAAAGATTTTGTTTGTTTGTTTTTTAAGGGAACTAGCTTAATACCCCGTATATAAACCCGTGAATTGTTGATGTAAATTTTAAACATCAATGGTGTGAAATCTTAAATATATAATAAATTCATATATCGATAATAAATTACGTAACATTCATGAAAATCAGAAGATGAAAAAAGAAAATTAATATACTCACATATTTGAAATTTGTGTTGATACTTGTTAGTTGAATTATTAATTGACATGAGATCCGATAGTTATAGGTGAAAACTGTCCAATAGATTTGTGTTAATAGTTAAATCAAGAATTTAGTTATGTTGAAGAAACATTTTGAATGATACGAGATCTAATTTAAAAAATGGGTAACCCATTTTTACTTAAAATCCGCATCTAACTCAAATTCACGGTTTAAGGCTTTTGACGTAAGAAAATATTCATTAGTTAGCTATTTTAGGAAATAAAGGGGAATGATTAGTGAAAAAAAGTTTCAACAATAATTTGAAGCCATTTGTGAAATATAAAGTTCTAATTGGTGAAAAGTATTTCAAAAACAATTTAGTGATTTCATAAGCGTTTTCTTTTAATATATATTAAAGATTAAAGATAAAGATTTTAATAAAATAATTTAATGATGTCATAAGCCTTTTTTTTAGGGTTTAGTTCATCAAAATGTATCCAAGTTGTCATGTTTTGCTATTGTATGTATTGGACTTAAAAAATTTCTATTGTGTGTATCGAACTTTCAATTTGTGGCTATTGTGTATATTAAACTTTCTATTTTATGTACTAAACTTGTAATTTTTTTACTTCTTTATGTAACCAAAATACATACAATAACAACAAATTAAAAGTTTAATACACATAATATAAACTTTTAAAGTTTGATACACACAATAACAAAACGTGACAACTTGGATACATATTAGTGACTAAACCCTTTCTTTTAATGCATATTAAAGATTAAACATAAAGATTAAAGATTAAATATTAAATATTGAAGCATGTCACTTGATAGTAGGTGATTTGTTTAAATTTTATAGGAAAACACGGGGAAGATATAATTATATGGTAATAATAATTAAAGTTTTGTACATAATTTCTGATTTTTTCTAAATAAATAAAAAAATCTTTTACTATTTCATCATCATAGTTGAGTCAACCACGTTACAATTTTGTTGAAAATTTTCTATTAGTGTTTGCGGACCGGTACACCACGCAAGCTGTGGTGACCAAGGTGCCAAATTGACATGATTGGTGTCGGGTGTCATGGAAAGCGTGGATGTGGCTTCACGTGGTTGTTTTTTTAATTAGAGATTAAAATGTTTGTGTTTTTATGGTGTGATTAACCACACCGTGTGTAAGTATGAGCGAAGAAAATGTAATGTTAAAGTGAGTATAATAGAGAGTGGTGGAACTGTGTTGCAGTAAACGAACCAAACAAGACTTCTTCATGTTCGATTGTTTAGCTTTATCCGAACATATAAAAAAACATGAATGAATAAATGAACGAATTTTTCTGTTTGTGTTCATTCGTTTAATAGACTGGTTTGTTTTCATTTATGTTAGATCATTTAAATGGTAAATAAACACAAACATACATGACCGAAAGAACACGTATATAAATATAATACTCTGCAAATATAACATTAACAAGCATAAACAAATAGTCATTTTAGTGTAATGTAAGATTTAGCTAAAATTTGCATCGAATCAGGGTGGTGCAAAGTGCACAATGTTCAAGTTTTAGTAGTCCTACACCCAATAGGTGGTCGAGGGGGTTGCCGCGTTGCACCCCCTCACGGGTCCTAGGAGTAGCGTCCTTGGTTGTTATTGGGAATTTCTCAAATTTAATACATCTTAAGCTGAGTAGCATGCTTAACTAAGTGATGAATTATTGATCAGATTAAGCGCTTTTGCTTGACTTTTTGATTGCTCATCTAAGCATTGTATCCTAAACGTCGATAACTACTAATAGCTAACAATTAACAACTATGTAACTATTTTGGCGGTTATGACCACCAAAATAACAACTTTTCATGGCATCTATATGAAGAATAACAAATGTTGAAAGCGACTACAAAAATTGTCCAGGAAAGAAATCTTTTGATTATCCTCGAGTTGAGATTTCTTGAAACCTTTCGTATACAACATAAGGATAGGGTCCTTGTACACGATTGAAAACATTATTCTTTATGTAGCCTACGATTAAACAAATTCCCTCACATAAACAAACACATTACACACACGAACATATTTGAATGAATAAATGAACTTTCTCGAATGAAAACAATATTCGTGTTCATTCGTTTAATTAAATAGATATAATTTATTATTCATGTTCATTTATTTATTAAATAACTAAATATAAACGAGCATTTAACGAATGGTTCATCAAACATTCGAATTTTGATTCATTTACATTCTTATGTAAACGGATCGAATCTTTTGTATCAGTACAAAGTTTAAAACTGAAATACAAAAGATAATATGAACTATGAACTAAGAAAATAAGAACTAAGAACTAAGAACTTAGAGAGAGGATTTAAGAACACACCTTCTATTACTTGGAATATGTTACAAGTGAGGGAGAGTTCGTCGTGCTCTCCAAATGAGAACTTACAAGCCTATATATAGGCAAATGATCTAGCAAACATACAAACCAAGGCCTAAATGGCCGACACACTTTAATAATTTGCAAACTTTACTAAAAGAAGATAATGACGTCAAACCACACTGATGAGGACACTGCACCTTGATGATAAGGACAGCTCACCTCAAAATGGACACCACACCTCCACGATAATGACAGCACACCAATAAGAATATGACATTATACTCATATGATGATGACAGCTCACCATACATAATAATACTTCCCACCAATAACCCCGAATGGCCAGATATTTTGACATTAAAGTGCCAAGGTTCTTTTTCTGTTCACAACCTATGGAAAAATATATGGGGTCATATTTCACATGTGATTTTTTACAGGAAGAACCTTGAATATGCAATTAGCCAGTTATGCAAACACTCGTCAAACTCACTACAACATTCTGAACGTGAAAGAAGATGCAAGCCAAGAAGAAATACGTACAAGCTACAAATCTGCTCTCCTCAGGTCCCATCCAGATAAGTTGCAGAAAACATCGAGTATCACAAATTCTGAATCAAGATTTCTTGAAATCCAAACAGCTTGGGAAATCCTAGGAGATGTAAAGTCAAGGGCATTATATGACATGGAGCTTCGGATTTCAAGACAAGATGATATAATTGCAGACGAAATTGAGTTGGAGGATTTGATGGTGGAAACTAGCGGTGATGTGGCAGAGCTTTCCTATCAGTGTCGGTGTGGTGACTATTTCTCAATTGACTCTTTGGAGTTGGGAGAGATGGGATTTCAGTTGCTAATGCAAGGTAACAAGATCTCGTTAGAAGCACCTGTTACTGCTGACATGGGATCATCAATTGTGCTTCCTTGTGGTTCTTGTTCTTTGAAAATCCGTCTAATGATTAATAAAGATACACATGCTTAGAGTCGTCGTGATTCTTGAGAACCCTTCATGTTTTTTTATTTATTAAATTTTAAATCACACTGAAATGGAGATTGTTTACAGTGAAGTCAATATAGAATTTTTATACTTGTGGATTGTGATGAAATGAGCAGAATTATGTTATTTGACCCCAAGTTCTATTTCTTTTGTCTCATCTTTCATCAAACTTGTAAGACAACCAATGCAATGATGCATAAGGTATCCTTTTAAACAACTGGTCTAAATCGAGTATCATAAAACCAACAATAATAATTTGGAAAAAACTTCAAGCGAGCTCGAGTCTTGATTGAAGCTCATTTATTAAACGAGCCAAACTCGTGCCTTAAATAGTAAGATCGTTTAAGCTTGCGAGCCTAAACGAGCTTTATTTATAACACAATTCATATTTTGTATGTAATTTATATATATATGTACAAACGTATAATAAAATTTTCATAATAACACTCGAGTCTAAACGGACCGAGTCTAAGCTTAATATCTTAAGTGAACCGAACTCGAGCTTGAACTTAAGCTTAAGGCCATGTGTGCTAGCCCACCTGATGGCTTGGGGTTGCCATCGGGTCCATCGGCTTCATCCTCAAACACAGGTACACCCACAATTGAACCCGAGCTACCGGATGGGTATCGGCTCCCACAACCCAAGCTCTTCCCCACCCCCACCCCACCCCACCCCACCCCCCCACCTCTCTCCCTTCCCTCTTCTCTCTTCATATATATATAATAAACTAAAATAAAAGTATGATAAGATTGTGAAGAGTTATACTAACTTTAGAGTTAAGAAGTGAAAAGTGATATAACGCTGATGTGACAGCAATAAAAGAGCAATCCATTAAGCTGCCATACGGATAGCTTAATAAATTCTAATCAAGTTCGACTATTAGTATGTACGAGACTCGGACTTAGTTTGACTTGTTTACAGTTACATTCCTGCCTCCTACCATCTACTCTATCCCGATCGATGTCTCCCAAAGCGTGTTTACTTTTTTTTTGTACATTTTTAATTGGGCCACGTTATATGGACCATGATTTGACCCGAAATACAGGCCCAAAGCCATTTGTCCCGAGAGAGGATAAAAGAAAAGAAAAAACATTTTCTTCTTCGCTCAGGTCAGGTGTCCCACTATAGACAGACACCCCACTTCACAGCCAAAGAAGTAGAAACGCAGCGGAAGTGAAAGGGGATAAGGAGGACACACACACACACACCAACGCCGTCTCCGCTCCCTGAGATTTCCATTTCCGTCTCCGCTCCCTGAGATTTCCATTTCCGGCGGTTTTCTCATCTCCGGTAAGTGCTTTCTTTCCCTTTCTGTTAAACTGATTAGTTTTCAGCAATTTCCGTATGAGCAATTTTGTTCCGTTAATGTAACGATAAGCTTCTTGTAATCAATTAAGTTTGTCCGAGATGATTTTTTTTCCTCCGGTAGAACTCCTAAAATCATGCCGGATGACATTCAAGTTAGGCATTTGATGACGATGATGATGATATACCCTAGTCGAATTACAAGCTTGTTAAATTGGGCGAATCTAGACTAGATTGTAGTGGTTCTCTTTTAAAATTAAGATTATATTAACAGTTAATTAAAACTTAATAGTACCTGCTTAATGACCTGGTGTTCCTGACTTTGAATCCCACATTTGTACATTGATTGGTGAATGATCAAAATTAAGCTTATATTTCTCTTATGATCATAGAAACTTGAGGTACAAGGGCAAATTGATAGTTGGACAGGATATGCCAAAAACATAAACATGATATAGGATATATACTGAACAATGGTCAAGAAACTTTTTAGCTGTCTGTCTTCTGAGTTTGATTTTTATATCAATGTATGATATGTTTACTGAATTTTTCAGGGCATATGGACATCAGTAACACCCACAACAACAACATTTTGTGGTTCTTTAAGCACAAAGGTTTTGATGATAAAAATATTCATGAAATGTTTAGGAAATGCAAGCGTCTCGAGGGTGTCCAGAAAGAAAACTTATCTGAAAACTGGGATTACTTGAAAGAAATTGGCATTCAAGAGAGAAAACTTCCTTCAATTGTCACAAAATGCCCAAGAATTATGACTCTTGATCTAAACGAAAAACTCGTACCCATGGTTCAATGTCTAGCAACTTTAGGAACAAAACCACATGAAGTAGCTTCTGCCATAACCAAATTCCCACACATATTAACCCACAGTGTGGAAGAAAAGCTTTGCCCACTTCTTGGTTTCTTTGAGTCACTTGGGGTATCGGGAGCCCAACTTGGTAAAATGCTTCTCCATAACCCACGAATCATCAGTTACAGTATTGACTCAAAGCTTTCTGGGGTAGTTGACTTTCTTGCTAGTATTGGGTTGACCAAAGAAGGGTTGATTGGTAAAATCTTGGTTAAAAACCCGTCAATTATGGGTTACAATGTTGAAAAAAGGTTACGCCCAACGACCGAATTTTTGCTTTCTTTAGGTATAACGAAACCGGATCTTCAACGAGTAGCAATTAATTTCCCTGAAGTTTTGTGTAGAGATGTTGACAAGATTCTTAAACCTAATCTTGATTACCTTAAAACTCGTGGGTTTGATTCCCAACAGATAGCAACTATAGTGGCCCGTTATCCACCTATTTTGATTAAAAGTGTTAAGAACTCCTTAGAACCGAGGATCAGGTTTTTGGTAGAGGTAATGGATCGACGAATTGAGGAAGCTGCTGATTATCCCGAGTTCTTTCAACACGGTTTGAAGAAGCGGCTCGAGAAGCGGGAAAAGCTTTTGAAGCAGAGGAACATTTCTTGCAGTTTGAGTGAAATGTTAGATTGCAATCATAAGAAGTTCCTTTCCAGGTTTGATTTGGTTGAGAAATTTGTGTAAGGTTTTTTTAAAACCACTTCCATGTTTTCAATGTAATATTAGTTATATGCAGTTCTTTCCGTTTTAGGTTTTTAACTTTTCGGTTTTTTATTTATTTCAAGTAAAATATCGTAGATGTAGATGTCCTAACGAGGAACCTGGTCTCGGTTCCTAGTACCTGTTCCTCTCGTCAATCTCTAGATTGCCATACAAACTGAGAGGGTCTGGCGGGTCAATTAATGGGTTTGGGCGAATACAATACTTTAGATACCTTAAAAAGGAACCTGGTCTCTAGGTTCCTAGTACCCGCTCCTTTTGTGCATCTCTAGACTGGCACACAAAATGAAAGGGTCGGGCGGGTCAAGTAATGGATTTGGGCGAGAATGGTGATTCCTTACACCGACTAACAGAAACATTAGATGTGGAAGCCACATAAGAAAATGTTATACTAGTGCTATGTTCAAAACTGGAACAGTTTTAGTATAAATTCGATCTCTAAACACTATGATTTTTTTTAATAGCAAAATACACGCACACTCTAAACTTACTTTTAAATTACACTTTTTGTGAACATGAATATTTAAATTACACCGGAAATTGCAAACCTGACATGATATTTGGATTGTTTGGTTGGCAAAGGAATGAAATCGGGATTCTATGCTTTAAGCCCATCATAGTATACAACTTCCTCATAAATACACACTTTTTAAACAACAAATCCATCGATAAATCACCTTTGGTCGTCTTCTCCGGCGAGCAACATTCCGGCAAACAAATTCTATCAGGTTTAAAGTAAAAACCTCCAGTATTCCGATAATCGCCATTGATTCTAATGACTTACCCTTGTTTCCATTAGTTTTACTTATGAAAACTAGTATCTTTAGCCTTACACCAAACTCCCTAACATCCTTGACCTCCCTTTTTATCGTGAGTGAGTAATAGACACGTCTTTGTCATCCAATTGGAATGACCCTACGCCTTTCATTCTTATATACTAAACACATCTATGCATTTGATAACTCAGTAAAAATTTTAGGGCAGAAATAATTATTAAATTTCAACAGAGTTATAAACTGAACCCGTTTCTTTAAAGCTTTTTAATAGTATGGACTTTAATGTAAATTGTTAAACGACTAAGACATGATGATTGTACACAATAAAGATCTCATAAACAAACAAAAAATTGTTTGAAGAATAACACTCTTAAATACGTGCACTAAAAAGTAGTGAAATATTCAATATAGTCCATATTTAATTCATAGTCCTGAGAGACTAATTTTAGCCTTTGGATCAACAGCATCAATGGTCCAGATTGCATTTTAAAATTTTGGGCGGAGTGGCATTTTCGTAATTTTTTTGTAATTCACATGTGATACTTTTATAAATCACATGTAATTGTATACTGGATTTTAGGACTATGTTTTTTATATGGACTATATTGAACACAACTCTAAAAAAGTAACTTACAAGTTTGAAACTAGAAAAAAATCATAATTTTTATATAACAAATTTTTGTTGTATACATATAATCTCTCTCAGATAATTATTAGTTTAAAATCAATTATACAAATTCTTTTCGGAACACAATAGTTTAATTATCCGTGGTATATTGCGAGGTTATGTTTTATTAATGATATGGAAAAGGAGATGATTTATACATATCTTTTTTTACTATACATACCAATCGGGACTATTATTCTCCACAACATATTCAAGTGTATTATACTTTAAAATATACCTTTTGTTGTGTATGATAAAAAAATTATTGTATACAAATCATCTAAAAAAATCCAGAATTTGTGGGACAAAAATTAATATCTTCCAATATAAATAAAAGACTAATATATATAAAATTTATTAAATAATTATAACTCAAATCTAATTACTCATTTAATTAAAATTAGATTGCATGAATTCGTATAAACAATGAATTTTCATTGTCCGATTTATGATACTATTTTATTTTAATAATCAGTTTTCAAAAATGCCACCATAATATATCATTTCTAATAACTTCTTTCTTTTATTTTTGTTTTTTATGATGGAGATCGATGGAGATAAATCACGACTTAAGTTGCTACGATTCACATATAGCAGATGTTTTTTCGTTTTCTTCTTCACGTATACATTTGCTAAGAAGCTTATTTTTAATCATTCTCCGTGTTTATAGACGGGGTGTTAAGCTAGGATAATATAATAAGATTGGTTATAAATAGATAGACAACTGAAGATCATTAAAATTAATTTAATCGAATAAGGCCAAAAGGGTAAAGCGAATTCGGTTATCGTTGCTGCAGAACTTAAAATACCAACCTCACACAGATCCCTCACGCGGATGCTTGAAAGCACACGGTTCTTCCGTCCACCGGCCACCATAACCGCCACACCACCACCGGCGCCGCTGCCTTGGTTCGTATCATTTCTCCAAATTCTTTTTTTTTTCAACGTCATACAAACACACAGTCATTCTATATGCCCTCTTGTTAGATATTAACAATCCGATTAATGTTAATGCTTTTGATCTTACTGAACGCATATCAAATAGTTTTATAGGTAAATTGATTTTGATGATATTGACGTGTGAAATTCCTTGTAAATTGCTTTAGAGATTCCGGTATCGTTTTACACCTTGTTTCTGAGTTCTAATTTGGAGTGAGGGTTAGATTTCCTTGTTTATGAATTGACAATTAGGGTTCTTCTGTTTCAAAAGCTTAAAATTGCCACATTACATGATTTAATATTAGTTACTGGTCCTACATCTGTGTGGGCCCGTGTTTTTTAGTATTTAATTGATATATTGAGAATCATCACAGATTATTTTCCATGTGAGACTGGATTTAGCTCGATGAATATGTTAATGGCTACTAGTTTGAGCTGGATTTATTGATTTCCTTTCGAGATTAGTGTAGCCTTTACATCACTAATGATACATCATACCTAACCTTATTTAAAGCAAGTGCCATTAGCATGATGAAGATGTTTTTGATCCCTAGAGGTACAGATTTTCTCTGATATGAAAGTGATGCAGGGTACAAGATATCAATTTCGTTAATCTTCTGTTGTGAACATTATGGGAAACTGGGAATTTATAATTACTTTATAAATTGTTTTGTAGCCATGTGTGAGTTAAATGATTCAATCCACTATAAACATAGCATATGGTTCATGCTTCAATACGCTAGCACTGAAAATCGACCATTTGTGGTATTGTACTCAAGTCTGGTATAGACGTATAGTACGATGCAAGTATGAAGCCTGAAATTTTGACCCCATAAGTAGTTTGAGATTCTATTGATAGGTTGTAGAGTATTAAATCCTGAAAACATCACATGTTGTCACTCTTCTTTCATGAATTATAGCTCCATAGTAGAGTTGGCCAAATTGGTGGGCTAGGTAACAAGGCGAAAGGGGCAAAATTTTAGCACTGTTGGGTCACCCAAATACACTTTTTTTTGTCTTCTCTTTATTAATATATAGATAATTATTGTGTTAAATATTATTATGGAAACTATGTTATTATTATAATAATTTGGAATTCATTTTTAAGAAAAATAATGAGGTTTTATACATTTTGACTACACTTAGCGCAACTTTTGACTCCTTTAACTTATTCAATCTGTTTCACCCAACTTCATTTTGTCTAAGCTTTCTAAGTTTACCCATATGACGCGTTAGGAAAAATTAAAAACAAGATCGACCCATTTATCCATACATAGATCAAAACTGCAACCTCTACTCCATGGCAGTTGTCTATCTGATGTTCATTTTTGCTGTTTCTTTTGCCTTTATAACTACCAAATTTAACTAGGAGAATGTACTCAAAGAATTAGAGAACTATAACTCTATAAGCAACTCATTTGTACCTTTTTTGCTTCTATGACAGACAAAACGTCAAGCAAACATAAACAACCAAGATGGGTTCTGGAAATGGATATCCTGGTTGGAGTGTTTATGATAATATTAAGATTATTCCCTCAAAACCCGATGCTTTAATGGCTGAGATAAATTCGGCTATTTCTTCTCTAGAGTATGCCAAGGCAACAAAGCACTTGAATTCTCCAGCTTACCCACTTTCCAAGAACAAGAAGGGCATTGATGGTGGAAACCCTAGTTTATACGATGCTCGAAGGGCAGATGAATTTTACAAAGCTGGACTTTCATATTTGGCTGCAGGCAACCTTGAGGAAGCTTTTCGGTCGTTGAATGTTGCTCTCTCAAAGTGCCCACCAAATAGAACTTCTGCTGTGGCGAAGCTTCGGTCTCTCATTTCTGCCACGGCTCAACGCCTTAGAAAATCTCCAGGATGACTCAGCCACCTTAGGTTCGTCCAACCTTATTGATTTAGTACAGTTTTCGGGTCAAATTCTGTTAGAAGATTAACTTTGATATTCTTGGTTCATAAATTATTTATTTTATACATCTATGCTTTTCATAAATTTTTCCCAATTTGTACTTTGCACGTGTGTCTACGGTCTTTAACTCTTTACCTCCAATAAGCTGTGGGTTGGTTTGGGCTGACTTTTTTCTCTCTCAAAAGAGTTGAATGCAAGAGTAGCGTAAAGGGGAATAGGCTGACGGCTATTTTTAGTGCAAAAAACAATAATAAATAATGACTCATTTCAACTTGAAACCATGGCCAACCACCTCTACCCGGTCTGTAGTCTCTTAACTATAAAAAAACGCACTCCTAGCACATAGCTCACCACATATTATATGGTTTAGTCGCCCCACCACACCGAATATTGGATGTGATCACTTATCAGATAACGGTATGGTCACTCCCAATAACTTTACCAATCAAAAATAAAAATAAAAATAGGGAACTCCCGCCACACGTCCTGCTTCCTTGTTAGTCCTTCCGTATGGCCTAGCCCGAAGCCCCTCGGGTTGTGTTGGGTTCAACGG
>JAUEJL010119082.1:0-11982 GCA_032274825.1 Drosophyllum lusitanicum | reverse complement strand
TGTTGTTTTATAAATTTATTAATAAACTTACAAATTATATGTTGTTAATATTGTTTGTATATTATACTAAAAGCGTCGTACATTTTGTATTGTTTTAACAAAATCACTTGTCCATATCTAAAAATTTCTCATAAAACATTATGGGCTGTGCATAGCACAGTGTCTATAAGTCATACTAGTAATTAGACAAGTACAATTCAACCGATCCACACATAAGTTAAAAATTAAACTTTTCAATCTATTAGCCGACGTGAATTTAACATTTATCAAAAATGTTTTTCAAAGTCGTCGTTACGAACAGTGATAGCTTAGTTTATGTTACCTCGACTTACAAAAACTTACTTTTTTAATATATTTTTGGAAAAACAAGTTCTATGACTACAACTGTTATCGTCTTTATTATTATTATTATTATTAGTAGTAATGGGATTGCTTTTCAAAAAAGGTTTAAAGAACATATGCATAAGGCATAAATTTCTAACCTGTTAAACGAACTTTTAAATTTCTAAATAATTTAAATTAATATTAAATAATAATAATAATAATAATAAACTCTGCCGTAGCACACCAGAAAAAATATACGTTATAAACACAGCAGGAAGATTTGCAACATTCCGATTTGATTCCGGGTATGGACCGGACGATGAATTGGGCTTGATTCGGGTAGGGTATGACCTAACGATATCCATTTATACGAGTATCGGCCCACTTAAAAGAAACATGGTACATTACGCATTAAAAGTGGTACTTAGATGTTTTCTCGCAACACGAATAACAACAAATCGGCAAACTTCGACCTATTCACACAATTTCATCTTTCTTCAAACTGAAGAGGCGTAGCGTCATCATCATCAGCCATGGATCCCTACGCTGCTCAACCTCAAACCTACCCTCCTCCATCTGCAACCCAAATTCAACCACAAACTCAAGATCCTTACCTCTACGCTCAACAGCAATACGAACAGCAATACGATCCATCTCAACATTATCAATATTATCCCCAAATCCCACAACAACAATACCCTAATCCTAATCCTGTTTACGAACAACAAATACCTCAACAGCAACCCCAGCCTGAACAAGAACACGCTCCGATTCACCCACCTGGTGTTCCAATCCAGACCCAGACCCTCACCCATACCCAGACCCAAACCGACCCTAATCAAATCGCTGCTTACCAGCAAGCCTACACCCAACAGCCTCATTATCAGAATGACCCCAATTATTACTACCCGCAACAACATCAGTTAACTTATCCCGATGCGACTATGGTGCCTCCGGTTCAACAGCAATGGCCGCAGCCGGGGCACCCCGGCGAGTACGGGCTTAGTTCTGTATACCCACCGGTAACCATCACTGTTTTTTTTGTTAATTGATTACTTTGTGACTAGAGATATCTAGGTAAGGCGGTTTCGTTATTGGTTATCTGTTATTCATTTATATATGTAAATTTGGTTACCATTTTATATGTATGTATGTTATTTGAGTTTCATTCCATACATTGTTTGATTAGTTGCTCTTAACTTTGAGGGGGAGTGGGAAGGGGGACTGAGAGCTATTAGGGTCTATTATGTTCTATCTCTTTTTTTTTTGAACGGTAAGATATTTCTAAAAAAAGAGACACCTAGCAAGATGTTAGCTGCCGGCAATTTGATTGAGTTTAGCTAAAGTTTCATGTAATTGATGGCTTGATGCCAAGGTAATGACGTAATGTAGACATCTTATGCTTTCTACAGTTATAATGGTGAGAATACTAGCTATGTCATTTATATAATTCAAGCTGTTGAGTATTTTGGATCTAAGTATGTTTTATAGGCTGATAGCAAACAACTAAACAAGTCTGTTTGGACAATGAATGTGAAGGTTATTGATGCATGCAACTCTCATTTCAGTATTGATACAAGTTTGTAACATCATGTCAATTTTGCATTAGAATATTTCCGTTTTAGCATGGGGATTAGCATCAAATTTGATTTAGTTAAATGACCTTTTCCATGATTGAACTATTTCCCCTTATTTAGTTAGAGTTGATCCTTGTGATGAACTTTGAATAACTGGCGTAGTATTTTTGTTAGAAACAAGGGTCATGTCTACTAAATTATGGGTTCAATTGCTCATCTATAGAACAAAATCAATACGTACTCGAGTTTATATATGCATTCATGTTATCATGTATACATTAATGTATATGTGTATATATATATTGTTTTTGTTATATATATGTACGTGTGTGTGTGTCTTGCTTGGCAAGTTGCCATTCAGAATATGTTTAGCTTGTGCTTATTATATGCACCTGAAGATGCTTTTCTTTAGTCATTAATCTTTACTCTGCTTTAATGGTCGTAACAATTTGCTTTGCTTGTCTAGATCTGAAGAACCATAAGCATGCATTGCTTACTTTTTTGCTTGTCTAGATCTGAAGAACCATAAGCATGCATTGCTTACTTTTTTGCTTGTCAACTTTGTTTAAAGTTCTTTATACGTCATACCATTCACCTATTTACACCAACAAAAGTGTTATAAGCTACGTGTCTTTGAATCTATTATTTGTGTAGAAGTATTGCTAAATCCTTTAATTTAACCCTTCTGCTTAGTTTTCTAATAACAAGATGGTGACAATTGGAAAATCTAAGGAGACTTCTGGTATGCCATAATGATAGGCAGAATGGAATGAACTATTATGACAAGATTGGGAAAATGGGTGTTTTGTTTACCATGTAGGAATGGAATAAGACGTTCCATTCCTTCCATTTGATTGATTTTCATTTATTGGGTACTGGTGTTGTTTCATTCCCTCATGGTAGAAAATTAGTACTTTTGTTTTTTCTATTGTTTAAGAAAAATCATTTTATTCTTCGAAAAAGATGCAAAATATATGTTTAAATTATTAGGAAATAGTTTTAAAATGTTGAATATTAAAAATATTAGACTATCTTCTAATATCTAAAACATATTTTTCAATACAAATCATTATTTTTTTTACAATAAATGACATTCTTGTCATAATTTACCACTTTAATTTAATTCAAATGTGTAGTGAATGACACCAAACCCCATTCTTGAATTATCTTTTCGATTCCCTTGAACCAACCAATACGGTTTTTAGGTTTTTTAAATCTTAGGATTCTTAAAGTTGCTGCAAAGAGTCACTTTATTGGCAAACCTTCATATCAATTTTTAAATAGTTCTCTAAACAAATATTCAAAGGAATAGTTCAATACGAAAATCATCAGCTCAGCTGGACAGCGTTGAAATTTTATTAGAAGTCGAGCTCGAGCATTAGTTCACACAGGCTTAAGATGGTAGCGATTTCTCAAACTGAGCATAAGACATGGGAATGGCTTTGGTATAAGCTCAAATGCGTTGCACTTCTACTTAAAAGTTGTTTTTCCCATCTGCAGAAGTGGTTAGCCACAAACACTCGGCTTGATTGAAGATTTTGCAGGTTTTGACTATTGGAAATGGTACATGACTACATGATATTTTTGTTTTGTAGAATAGTTAAGGGGGAAGTGGGAAACGAAGAAGTGGCTTGTATCCACTAGCTATGAAGGGGGCCAAATTTAACAAATTAAATTATAAATGGTTTAATGTATTACCTAAAACTTTGAACTATAAAATTTGAAAGGAAGACAACAGTGCCTGTTAGCCCTTCTTTGGGACGGGCTCCTTCATCGTATTTTCTTTCTTGATCAAGATTTTGCTGTTCTAGTTTTCAGAATCGAAGTTGTGTGGCAATTTCGACCCATTTACTTATGAATGGGTCGATTCAAGATATGGTTTTTATTCTAACGGGTCAAATCCAAAAGCTACGTGTCTGACCCGTTACCAACCAACCCATTTTGCCACCTTACCTTGATTGTATGACCATGTTAGTTACATGTGCCATTCAGTCATTCTATACGCTTACAGTTATCCAACGAACTTTAACCTTAAAAGGGTATATCATTGGAAAATTATATTTTTCTAGTTTGGACGTCGGTTGATAAACCTTTCTTCAGGATTTCATATTCAAGATTCTTAAGACATGCTGAATCTCTCATAGCTTCTTGCAGCAGTTTCTTTGTTGATGGGAGAGATGGATCTGCTTGGAATTTTTACTCAGGGTTCTTAGTTCTTCAAAACGGGCATAGAAATGTGAAATTTGTAGCTTTACGGTAATGTAATAACAGAAATTACTATTTACTCCTGTTTTCCCTTAAAAGGGATACAGTTTGACTTTCAAGGTAGTAGTATAGTACTACTATCACATTTCATATTCAAAATCGATATTGGTTCGTTAAGTGCTTCCCTTAACATTATAACTACATCGAACTTTGTAACAAAGGCAACACCAAATATCAAAAGTTTGGTGTTATATCCACTAAAGAAACCATATCCTTTTGCATTTGAAATGTAGTTTGTTTGACCTGAAAAGTCAATGTTCTATCTTAACGGAGGGTGTATGCATTAATGCACACATCTCGATTCTGGAGCCCAAATCTACCATTTAGAACTACATGTCATTTTTTTATTGGTGGTATTTACAACAGCAGGATACTCTTCTAATTAAGTTTGAATACCTTGAGCTTTAAGTTGTAGGCTACCAATAACTTCCACCATGGTTTTAAGTTGATCCGGAAGTTATTGGGTTGGTCTATTAATAATTGTTGTGCTTGTGACATATGATCCTCCTCCGTGAATGTTCTTTTACATTTATACCTAAAGAAATTTGCAACTTTTTTTTTCAAACAATTATGCGACTCTACTAAGAGTTTTATGCTTGAAATCGTTTTGATATATTGCAGAACGTGCAAGGTGGTCAATATGGCGATCCTAGTAGGGTTGGAGGTGGAAGCGGAGGCAGAGGCGGAAGCGGAAGCGGAGGTCGAGGTGGAGGTCGAGGCTTTAGAGGTGGTGGTTCGTCTTTCCGTGGAAGGGGACGTGGCGCAGGACGTGGCAGTGGAAGTGCAGGTGGACGTGGTGGGGGCAGCAGCGGTGGACGTGGTGGTGGTAGTGGTGGAGGACGTGGTGGTGGACGTGGTGGGAGTACTAGGATAAAGAGTGAACCGAAACCTCAGTTTCTGGCATGGTGTGAACTTTGTCGAGTTGATTGCAATACTCATGAGGTTCTTGAAAATCATAAGAATGGGAAAAAACACAAAAAGAATATGGAAATGCAGGAAGAGTTGCAAAGACTTGCAGCCAAAACACATGAAACTCAAATGGGTGTTGCTGTCGCCCCTGAGAGACCGCCACAAGCAGTTAAGGTTGAAACTCAAGTGGTTCATCAGCCTGAAGAACAAGGGGACAACGGTTTAAAGAGAAAAATGAGAGATGAAGATCGGAAATCTGCTGAGCCTGATAAGAAACCCAAGGAAATAGTACCTTTTATTTGTGAACTTTGTGATGTGAAATGTGAATCGGCCCCTACTTTTGATAGTCATTTAAAGGGTAGAAAACATATTTTTAATCTTCAACGGTTTCAGGAACAGCAGGTTGCTCAAGCTGCATTGGGACAAGTGGCTTTACAAGCACTTTATCCTGCACTAGAAGCGGCTTTGTATCCTGCACTTCTTCAAGCACTTGCTCAGAATGCTTCAACATCATATGCATATGGAGGACTTGATCAACAAGCTCTTCTTCAATGGCTGCAACCGTTTTTACCTCAGACCGGGCCTGGCTATTTTCCACATGGGCCTCCGCCCCCATCAGGTCCAGCTTTCGAACCCCATGGTCCAAACCCACGTGCGACCATAGAGGCAGTTGAAAACCAGGTAGAGCCTGTGAATGAGCCTCCATCAAAGACTGAAGATGAAGTGAAACCCGAGAGCAAGACCGAAGATGAAATGGAGCCCGAGAGCAAGACTGAAGCTCAAGTGGAGCCTGAGAACAAGACTGAAGCTCAAGTGGAGCCTGAGAGCAAGACTGAAGGGGATCAGGTGGAGCCCGAGAGCAAGACTGAAGGGGATCAAGTGGAGCCTGAGAGCACGACAGATGCGGTTGATTCAAAGGCAGGAGAGCTGACCCAGTGAGAGTTTTACTTTTGGCTTTTTGGATCTTCTTAGTTAAAGATTTAATCTTTTGTTGTGTCTTGTTTCTTTCATGGGTAGATGATGTATGTCACAGTATTGAATGATGATATGATACTTTAGTCTTGATTTTGCATCTGATTACCTCTGATAATTTCGTAGAATTCTATCATTTCACAATTACCAGAAAGATTTTTGCATATCATGGATCATTAATGAACGTTGTTTGGGTGTAGATGAGCAAAATGTATGCAACTGTTTATTATTCTCTAAATTATATATTATAAAAAAATGTATTTATTACGATAAAAGTTTTTAAAAGTCAACCTAAAACGAAGGAAATATATAGAGACATTCACAATGTATACGTATTGATTGTTGAATGAATAATATCACCAAATTTACAAAGATGCAACGCCTCAAACAGTTATATTCATGATCCTGGTATACAATCAAACAAGCTTTTTAATTATGATCATATACACATATACATGAGGTTGTGCATGATTTGCACAGATCTGAGAATGCTTGATACTATTTACAAAATTGGCCGATCGATCATGCAATATATACAACATATATTTTGCAACGACAATTATTGCCGAAACTACGAGTTCCCAAGTTACATACATCTTTAGCTTCATGCAGTCAAAAAAGTAGTGTAAAATTACAGCCATAAAAAGTGTAGACACGATTGAATAACATGAGCTTTGGAGGGATGAATAACACTATGAGAAGCGAGAGAGGGGCAAGTAAGTACTGTCAAGAACAAGGCAACACTTAGTAGAATAACGTGAGAAACACGAGATAAGTGATTTGTTGGAAAAATCTGTAAACCATGATCTGGTTCTGGTCTATAAAACATGATGATCCCACAAGTCAATGTGCCACCGATGTATAATGCAGCCACAGACATTTTCATGAAAGAAGCATGAGTTTCGAAGGGAGATTGTTTTTCGTTTTGGAACTTCACTTGAACAAGTCCTCGCATGCGCATGCAACAACATATATTTCTAGGTAATTAATTAAGAAACCTGACATATATATGGCATAAAATCACAAACACCGTTACAAAAAGTTCAAAAATATTATTCACTTCATTTATACAACAAGGCTGTCGTGTGGATATTAATGGCCATATATCATTGTTAAATATATAGATACGTTCCTTACTAGTTTAATATATAATAAAGGTATATATGATCAAGAGAGGATGGTCAGTTGTTTCAAGGAGAATACGTGTGAGTGTTGGGCACTTGAAAACATAATCTAACGAATGCAAAAATTAGATGCATCTAGCTACTAGATACATAATGCATTATCTAGTATATTTATCTAGTTTTTGTATCGGTTTTTTGAAATAATTTAATACTTTATTGTTTTTTGAAATAATTTAATACTTTAAATGTGCATTTGTTTATCACTTGAGATATATATATATATATATACACACACACATATATATAAATATACATATATACATATAGGGGAAGGTTCATATGAAAACCAGTTTTATTGCGAGAACCGTTTGTAGCCATTGATCATTATTAATCAAAGGTTAATATTAATTGTGGCAAACATGTAATTAATTCAAAACACAGCCATCATTTTTAGTTTCCAAAAATGCTGGAGGGGTATTTTAGGCAAATTGCCTAATTAAAGTGGGGGGACCACTTACCCCTAATTTTTTAAAACTAAAATATCTACCAAACGCAAAGGTATTAAAATACGAAAATTATACCAAATTAACGAGAAAATTATGCTCTTTAATATGACATCCATATTGCTATACTTTTTCAAAGAAATTTTTTTCATTTTTGCCGGGTTTTTTTTTCAACACAGCATTAGATATTTGCACATGTGCACATACCACTGTCTTTTTTTAGCACAGGTGCATATAGGTGCACATATGCAAATTACAATAGATGCACATGTGCATAAACCACTATCTTTTTTTGAGCATATATAATAAAGTCACATATGCACTGTGCATATATGCATAACCGGCCTGTTCATACTACTAGGTTTTATTTTCACAAAGGTGCGTCTAGGTGCATATATGCACCATGCACATGTACACCTAGATGCATCTGTGCACGTTAGGGTTGTAAATGAACCGAACGTTCGATGAACTGTTTGGTGCGATGTTCGTTTATGTTCGTTTATTAATAAACAAACAAACACGAACAAAAATATTTTTCGTTAGTTAAAGAAACGAACACGAACAAAAACCCTCGTTCATTCATTTATGTTCGTAAACGTTCATAATCCGTTTGTTTATATGTATGTATATACGTGTGTGTACATAGATATATAAACATACACACGTACTCTCTCTCACACGAACATATACACGTAGTTAGTGTTTAATAATGTTCTGTTTGTATTATATTTGTATATGTGTTCGTTCGTTTGGTTCGTTTATGTTCGTCTAAAATTAAACGAACGAACATTAACACAAATATTTATTTGTTCGTTTATGCGTTCGTGTTCGTTTTTTTGTTCGGCTAAAGTTAAACGAACACGAACAAGCCTCCATTCTTGTTCGTTCAGTTCCTTTACAACTCTAGTGAACATGCAACTCAAAGTTAATTTAGTCAAACTCATTGTCAATTCAAAAAATTCTAACAAAAAAGATCGATGAGGTATAAGTACTTAATATATAACTTAAAAATTTTTAACAAAAATATAAATGATTGTAATTAATAAATAGAGAAGGAACTAAAGGAAAAAAAGCGAAAAAGAAGAAATACAAAAAAAAGTATTTTTTACTATCTATTAAAAAAATGTAAAAAAGAGTATAAAAAGAGTCCACGATTAAAAAAAAGAAAAGTTTTATGAAAAGTTTAAAAAAAAAAGGAAAAGCAATTGTCATTGTGTAATCTTAAGAAAAAAACTGGCGCAAAAAAACGGCCCATGCGCCGTAATTCTTTTTTTAAATTACAAGTATATCTTTTTTGATTTAACTTAATTAGTTAAGACAAGAAAATAATTGATTGGTCCATATTGATTCTCGTGGTTCTCATAATAAAATTGGTTCTCAAATGATCTTTTTCATATATATATATATATATGTGTGTGTGTGGTTCATTATTACTTTAGGTTAGATATAGTTTGTTTTGCAATTTCATTCTTTGTTGTGTAGGCTCATTAGTTTATTTGTATTCATCCAGATTGTGGGTTCTTGCTGCAGTCAACGCTGGTGGTGAGTGGTGTTCAACAATTTTGATGGTTACAGGTCACGGGTGATGAACATGAAGATAAACATGAAATTAATATCCATACTCAAATAAAGTGATAAATATTCTATAAAACTAAAAAATAAGCATACAATACTCTCCATCTTTCAAAAATTAAGAGTTCTTAAAATTTCAATCAAAACTAAATCTCTACCCTTAATTTTATTTATATTAATCTCGTTCATCAATTCATTAAACCTGTCACCTTCTTCTTTCTTTTAAAAAATAAATGTCTTGATTACGATGAATTATGATCTATTTTTCTCTAAAAACATACATTTTAATTTTTTTAAATAGTACTTATGATCTTCAAGTTCAACATATAATATATAATATTAGTATTATCTGTACTATCTCATATTCCTTTTAAGTAAAAGTGTATAAAAATATTACCACTCTATTAAATAAAAACTTTCATATAGCATAAACTTGATGAATAATACAACTTAAATTATTTAAAATTTATTTTAACATTCAGGCTTCATTTGCAAGCATCATTGCCTTCTCCGTTATTGTCACCACAAGTATTCACCATCATCCTTCTTAGATTGTCGTCACCGCATTACACGGGTACCCCACTAGTAATCTATAAAACTCAAAAACAAGATACAATAAAGAAAAATATATAACAATAAAAACATGATATTTAAAAAAAATCTGTACAATTACTTTAAAATAATTTATTAAAAAATTAAATAAATGAAACTATAAACAATCTCTAAATATAAATAAAAGACTAATTTGGATCATCTCAATTAGACAATCATGTTCGTTTAATTTAGTAAAATTAAATCTTAACCATCCATTTATATTGAAAATTCAATTTAATTTTGACTTTTATGAGTCAAAGTTCAATTATCCACCACATATAATTTTAATATCTATCCTCAAATTAGTTTTAAATATTTAGTCGTATTAACAAGTTGGTTTTAATTAGTACTTGGTATTATCCTCAGATTAGTATGAAATTAAAATCAATTTTACGTCACGCCCTTTAATTAATAAATTCTATAGATATATATTAGTTAGTATAAAGTCATGTTTGGCAGCATAAATTCTATAGATATAATTAATAGTTCTAGCTATCACGTTTGCACTGACGTGTTGGAGCACTTACCACAACAACATTATTTTTCGTGTAAAATAATAAGAATATTTAAACTCTGGTTCATTTTTTCTCAAGGGTTAAAGATTAATCTTCATTTTACAAAGGTAGTTTTGCACTTTTGGTTTCTCTACATCTTAGTTTGATGAACAATTTTATTATTTTTTGTTTATATTTTAGAAAATGTTAGGAAATGGCCATCGCATAAAGAGCTAGTGATATTGCTACGATACATAAACTTATAGGGTCACACACATAATCTGAATCGAATGGTATACCAGTATTCGAAAACTATTCGTCCTTAGAAATTTGTAATATATTGCAACCTCAGTTTATATACTAATATGGCAAACATGGTTGTTGGTGTATGTTAGCCAATAACCCTGTTTGTATAGATTTTATGAGATTAAATTGTATGGTATTAATTACTAAAATAATGTATTTGTATAGTATAGCTTATTATACTTAGAAATTTGAAGATTTTGTACGTCAAGTTAAGTAGTCGGCTTGAGCCGACTTGACAATTGGTCTTAATTCATTAGTTGAATTACATTACAAAACTCTATCCAAAGCTTATCTAAGAATATATGATAAAAAGACTAAGAGTTGAAGATTCAAACAAGCCTTATCCCCCTAAAAAGAGGATATGATAAAGTTTGTTCTATCTGTCTAGTTGAGTTAGGTGTTATTTGTTTTCGAAGACATAAATGTCTTATGTCTTATTGCATGTATTTAAGAGAAGATGTGGTTTAGAAGGTCTTAAGTCTAAGAAGGTGTGCGAAAGAAGATGTAGTTTTTAGCTTCTCAAAATAAGCAAAAATAAGAAAAATTAAAGTCTTATGTCTGCGAAAAAACAAACAAACTTATTAGAAACGTCTGTGGGCGCGCATACGTTTCTTTGAAAAAACAAACAAGCTTATTAGAAACATTTGCGCGCCTGCGGATGTTTCTTTAAAATAAGACATTATTTTAAAAAACAAACAAAATCTTAGGTGTTTGTTTTCGAAGACATAAATGTCTTATATCTTATTTCATATCCTCATGAGAAGATGTGGTTTAAAAAGTTTTAAGTCTTAGAAGGTTTGCGAAAAAAGATGTATTTTTTAGCTTCTCAAAATAAGCAAAAAGAAAACAAATTAAGGTCTTATGTCTACAAAAAAACAAACAAGCTTATTAGAAACGTCTGCGGACGCACATACTTTTCTTTGAAAAAACAAACAAACTTATTAAAAACGTCTGCGCATCCGCGAACGTTTCTTTAAAATAGGACAAACAAACAAAACGTTAGTTTTCTAACTATATTCAGCATATGTTGTTGTATATATAGTTCTAGAATATAGAATTATTAGAATCAACTAAAAAGCTTTCATATGCTCATGAATTTGTATTTAACTGCCCCTTTTACAGTTTTTTCAACCGATTGTTTGGTGATACTAAGGGGCTGTTTGTTTGCTGCTTAATGGAACCATTCAGCGTTGAATGCTGAATCATTCAGCGTGTTTGATTGTTGTCTCTGAATGAAGACCGTGCTGAATGATTCAGCATAATGATGCTGAATCATTCTACCTTAAAATGCATTCTGAATCATTAAGCACTAAGTATTTTACCCTAATACTCATTCTTTCAC
>JAUEJL010119071.1:0-11982 GCA_032274825.1 Drosophyllum lusitanicum | reverse complement strand
GTCCAACGATTCCTTCCGTTCTTCACTCTGTACATCAGCGGGAACATCGCTAAAACATGAGGTAACGGAGATGAAGCCGGTGACGATGACAAATCTGAAGGTGGAGGTGCACATGGTGAACCAATATATTGACGGCGAATTGAGAGGAGGCAGAGTCTGAAATCGAGTCTTTTGAACTTGATTGTGGAGCAGGAGACGGAAAAAATGCTGGCGAATATGAGGAAGAATTGGCGAGAGCAGTCTTGCGTTTTCTTTGCTCTAGCGTGTGTTCCATATGGATTTGGTATGGTATGATAAAGGCTTTTAAAAAAAATAAAAGAGAAGAAGAAACCATGAAGAGAGAGAGAGAGTAGTGGTGAAAAGTTAAATATGATTTTCTAGATAAGAGTGGTTAGGGGGATAACGAGGTGTGACGGCCCCACACTCTGAAAACACCAGGACCCTGTAAGAAATTAAGAAATTAACAGCTGATGGATCAGGGAAGGCTAATGCAAAAAGATATAAAAGAGTTGTAACTAAACACACCAACCTAACTCACACATTGCCTCGTATATCGTTTGCAGTGGGGTTGTTTTCAACGTTCATGCATCATCCAACGAAGCAAAACGTTGCGGCAGCAAGAAGAATACTTCGACATATAGTTACTATAAAGAATCTAGGTGTATGATACGTAAAGGATGAGGAGCTTCTACTCACAAAATACACGATAGCGGCTGGATCAGTTCCCAGAAAGACATGAAAAACACAAGCGGAAATCGTTTTATGTTAGGACAATACACAAGAAGATAAAGCCTTGCTTTATTCGAGAACTAGTCAGGCGATCAAGCTCGACCAAGGCTCTTTGACCAGCTGAGTTTGAAGATATGAGGAATAGGCTATCTATCACCTGCTTTGAATCAAGGAAGGATGTTGAAGAAGTATAAATCAAGGGGGGATGTTAAAGAATGACTCAAACATGAGAGCACAATACTTTGTTTGATGAAAGCTCCTAGTTTTTTGGATTAAATGGTTTTCCTGTTTCTTTAACTGCTTAGGGTTAAACTCTCTGCTGTAGCCACCAAAGAAGTTACCTTCTAGATCAACATAGGCACATAGAACACCTATAGGAAATTACACAAATAGAAATAGAGTTGCAGGTAAAAGTAAAACAAAAAACAAAACAAAATTTATATCACAACATTAAATGCTAGCAACATTGTGACTCAAAATTCTTTTGTCGTTCCCTTGAAACATGTCATGATCATGCAAAAAATAGAAAAAAACCCACATGACAGTATGTGTGAATAGGGTTTGTTTGACTAACTAGTTCAAGAGTCAAACCCCAGGTGTAGCCTTCTTCTTCTTCCCAGATTTTGTTTCCTTGGTAGCTTTTTTCTTGGCTTCTCTTAAAGCTTGTCTCTTCTCTTCCCTACATTAAACCCCAAAAAAACAGCCTCTTAAGCATAGATATAATGAAACATATTGCCCGAACGAGTCACATTTGAAGTTCATTTTTGAATTTATAACAAGGGAAAGTGATCATTAATATTTTAGATTTAAAAAACCTGTCAAAACAGTTTAAGAGCTACTGATAATAAAACTCGAATAACCTCTAAATTGCTTTACTGACATTATTTTATCATTATTTTAACAATAATCTATTTTATATTTCTGATTTCAAATGTCTATAAATTTCAAAAGAAAATGGACAAATAAGTGATTCAGGTACCTGGCTCGTGAGATCTCTTCTCGGGGAGGAGGTTTGTATTTCTTCCTCTTCTTGTCGGTGGTAGCAGGTTTTTCTTCCTTCTTTCTTTTAAGAGAAGCATTATTATTTTTATTATTTGTTGAGATTTTTTTATACTCTTTATTTAAGATTTGGTTTTTCGGAGGCCGAGGGATTACTACTTCCGGGATCTCTGTGGTCTTAAGTTCCACCTCAGAGCCTTCTTCCACCACCTGTTCTTCTTCAAAAGCAGTTGCTGGAGCTGCCTTCGAGTTACTCATTTTCTTCAACTGATAAAAGAAATCCAAAGTAAATTATTACACACACTATATACATGGATAAAAAGAAAAATCGATTGCAAATTCAGTTAGTGTCAGATCTACTGAAAAGCTAGAAACTGACTATGCATTAGAGTTTAGTTGGTCGAATATTACATTCGAAGTGGCTAATTTGAACCTTGTATTTATAAAGAGGTTGACTCAGATAATGCTTTATCTCTAACGGGTCAGACGGACTGAAAGTCATCTTAACTGTATCGTTTCACCCCAATAGGCCAATACCAAATAAGACTAGTTATAACTGTTACCCAATTTTCCACTGCTAATAATGGCATACCTTTGCAACAAAAAAACCATCCATGTTATGAACATGAGGATAGAAACGTCTTGTTTTTTCTAAAGAAGGATGAAATCGGCGTTCCCTAAAGCGTACAAACCTATATAGAGAACGAAAATATGGCTTTAGCTAAATATTTATTTAATACACTTATGAACATTTTTGGAAAGATGAAAGAAAATAATGGTACCCAGGGCGACCAAAGTCTAATCCGCACGGCACAAGTTTCACATCCCTCCTCTTGAGTGCATAGTCTATTACATCTTCATTCTGTAAGATAAAGTTTTGTAGAATAATTATAATAAAGATAGGCGAAAGATAAAAAAAATTAAGAATCTGGCATGAAATTGAGATCGACATAAAGATGTAACATACCTCAATAACCATCATAGAGCATGTGGAGTAAACAAGATAACCACCCGATTTTGAATTTGCATCCACCATGTCAATTGCTGCAAGAATTAGTTCCTGCAATTTAACAAATCAATTATAATTACAAAAACAATTTATTAAAATATTTAGTTAACTTTGAATAAAAAAGATCGTAAGTACTTTAGGTGATTTTCAATCCATTTCCAGTTTAGCTAATCATTTATCGACTAATTATAAATAAAATACAATCCAAAGTGACGAGTTTTCATATAAATTGAGTTAAAATTGCCACATGTAGTGATTATAGAATCGCCAGCATTTGCTTTTGGTCACCAACCGGAGGGTATCCACTAATGACTTAAAGTCCGAATTTTACAACTCATGACTCGACTCGTAAGAATCAAGCTATTATAATACATACATATATATAGGGAGAAGTTCATTTGAGAATCGTTCTTATTGCGAGTGCCGCGAGTACCATTTGTAACCACCATTAATGCTCATTAATAGGGGTATTTTGGTCATTTAAATATTTACCCAACCATGAATTGTGTTCGGGTGGATGAGTCATTATTAGATTGGCTTAATTTTCCCAAAATACCACTCATTAATGAGCCATTAATAAGTCATTAATGAGCCACAAAAATTATTAGCCATTTATTTATTTTAATCAGGGGACAAGATTGGTTCTCGCCGTACTCGCAATAAGAATGGTTCTCAAATGAACTCTCCTCTCTCTCTCTCTCTCTATATATATATATAAATAGCATTTATTCATAGTCACAATGTAGGGATGTTCATTACTCGGATCAAAACCCTTACCCACCAAATCCATTAAATTTTAGGATCACAGGGATCGAGTAATTCGGGTTTTGTTTTGGGTACCTTCTGTAGACGTGAACAGTTCTGTACATCAACAGCATTTTTTGAAGTTTTCACAGACTCATCTTTAGATATAACCTGAAAATTAAATGAAAAAGAAAATAAAAAAAAGTTCTTCAACTGAAAAGCACGAAACGAACACAAGTATGAACAAATAAATTTTAACTTACCCCAGTACCACTGCAAGGGGCATCCAACAAAACTCTGTCTGCTGTGTTGTGTCCCAAAACTTTAGGAAGCTGAAGTTAAATTAAGGGAGAAATAAAGTGAATAATTTTTTTTAAAAAACAGACCTACAAGCCTCAAGAAGATATAAAAGATAAAAAAATCTAACCTCCCTCCCATCATAGCTGCATACTACAGTGTTTGTAACACCCAATCGTTGTAAATTTGACGTGAGTTTACTAAGCCTCTGCTCTTTCATCTCATTAGCAAAAATTATACCTAATCACAATCACATTTGCATTACAATTAGTCAAAAAAAAAAAATATTGAATGAGCAGCAAATATCAATATGTGTACATCGACATGCATGTGTATAGAGATATGTTTTAACTGTTAGAAGTGTAACCTGACACGACACAACCCACTAGCGACACTACTCATAACACATGAGTTTATAGGGTCACACGCATAAAGCAAGTAAACATCAATGAAGAATCAAATGCGACTTGATATGATCAAAACAAGATCTTCGCATATAAGTCGACCCGAACTACCTCTTCAATAAAAGGCTTGTTTTATGTAAACATAAAAAAAATTATCCAATGCCCGAAAAGATATTAGTCCGTGCAAAAAGATTAGAAATGCTTAAAAGTAGTGCCTCAAAGTAAATGCACATTAAAATCTGGCATCAATACTTAATACCTAGAAATCGGGTAAATTATATAACATACCACTGTTTTTCATAAGGGCTGCAATGTAAGTTGTTTTACCACCAGGAGAAGCCCTACAACAACAAAAAAGATTATAGTTACAAAATGAAGAAATGCGGGTATATTAAATTATATCAAAAACTGCAATCTAATACTAACTGAATCAAAAGAATGATAAATACTTACGCCATGTCAACAATGCGTTCCTTCTCCTGGGGAGCGAGGGCCATTACAGGTAGAAAGGAGCTTGCACTTTGCACCTGTGAAGAGTATACGCAAAAACAAACAAAATTAAAAAAAAAGATGATTAAAAAATGTTGTAAACAAAAAATGGTAAGTATAAATGTTAAACAGCTATAATTAACTAGGGTATAGTACCATGTAATGACCAGCCATATATTCTGGGGTTGCACCATATGGCACTTGATGATCATAAACAACCAACCCAACCTGTGCAATGTATTATTACAGGGACAGTTAATGCAATATCACACAGCCAATATTTTTCTTTTCAAAAAGAAAGAAAATTAATGTGCCAACCAAATAATGAATGATCTTTACCTTTGACCACTTGCTTAACGGATCTAAGTTAATACCTCGATTCAACAAGACACCTGCTAAATCGCGTCGTCGTGTCTATATCCTCAAAAATAAACATCACGCCAATGAGTATGAGAGCAGAAAATCAAGAAAGTAATAAAATTATCATAACAAGAAATAAGTCCTTTTTATCACCTTTAATGTGTTTGTACGAAGGGTAATTGGTCGAGGCTTTTCAAAAGCTTCAATTAGTTCCATAAGTTCAGCAGGCGGAAACATCTACATGAAAATTAGTATTAAAAAGAATTAGATTTTGAGGGGGTATCAAATATCAAGAGTCGTAGAGAACTCTGCGTGGATATTAATATATAAAATACACTTGTTACCTCAACCAATGAAGAAATAAGAAACTCATTGTATCCATAATATGATCCCAAATCCAACTTAAGTTGTTCAATATACTGCTTTCGTGTTGCCCCTTCTTGCCTCAAAGAAGTAAAATTCGAGAGCACCCTAACAACTGGACATTGTAATTTAAAAAATGTCAAGAGAATAAAGGAGTGGCGGGAAAGCAAGATTTACTATCACGACATAATACCCACTTTCTTTTATTCTTTGTTGGAGACCAGTAAGATCAGGTGGCCCACGAGCCTCCTCTTCGAGTTCCTATAATAAATGTATTCAAACTTCATGAGAAATGCACCATAAAACATGCAAATTAAGCACACATACTAAACAAGGATAGGATAATAACCTCTTGTGTTGGCAGTCTAAACTCATCAGGTTGTTCCTTGATATTAAGTTGTAGTTCATCTAACGCCTCTTTTTCTTCTCTCTTTTCTTCTTCATCAATAGCCTTGGATTTTTCCTCTATATCGAAAGCATCGGAATCTGAATCCGAATGTGAACTAGTTCCCATTTCTGTAATTAAAAAAACCAAACATTGGCTTAGGGTTATTAGCAATATGAAACATAACAAAGCAAAGGCTATGAGTCATACTATACAATTAAAACCCAATAATATACCTTCTTCATCACTGCCTTGTAAAAAATCCCCTGCGAATGCATCATCTCCATCTGACAATACATCAGATCCCGATTCTCCTTCATCACCATCGACAATTTGTTGTTCTTCGAGTTCTTCATTTTCCATATCAGAATCGCTCGAAACATCTTTTTTTCTTTTTGCTTTTAACAGATGACTCCCTTTACTTTCCTCTTTTCTGCTTGATTTCTTCTGTGACTTTTTGCCTTTAACAGCCATTGAAGCTACAAATCGTACCAAACAACAAAATAAGAACCTAACTTCAGGTGCCTTTCAAAAAAAAAACCTAACTTTCGGTTTTGGCTACAAGCCCATAAATAAGAAACCTGAATTAGCAAAAAGCCATTTCAAACTAAAGCATAAGCTTATTAGCTGGTATGGTGTCTAGATTAGCCAGGTAAAATGACTAAAACGTATAAGCTTACATATTAAAGTTTTTAGATTACATAACATTGAGGGGAAAATAGGACAATAAAAGAGGCTAATAAAATCAAAATCTCTTAATAAGCTCTTTTGAATTGGCTTATTAAGGCCTGAATCAGCTAATAAGCTTAAGTTTATTAGCCAAGGCAAACACTCATTTCTCTAATAGGTTCCATAATAAGCTAATAAGCTTATAATCCGCTTAAATAAGCCAACCCAAACACCCCCGGTATAGACAAACAAAAACCCTAAGCATCAGGGGAATATGACATACTAGCAGAGAAGATAAATCACATCTAACAAAATTATAATAAAAAAACCCTAGTTTTGGAGTTTGGCTACAAACACAAAAGAGAATGAAATGTAGAATCGCATAAGAAATAGAAAATGATGAAAATCGATGCTTGTTTCGAACCTGGAAGTAAGAAGAGCTGACGACGATGTTCAACAGCGATCTTCAGCTATTTCTCTGACTGCTGCCGGAGCCGGTGGAGGGATGTTTGAGGCTGCTGTTGTATAGCTGTAGCTACGGTGAAGAGAGAAACGATAAGAAGAGAGGCGGGAGTACATATGCTAGGGTTTTAGAGGTTTAGAAACTAGTAAAATCAAACTTTAGTCATAAACTAAAGGGTTACGTTTTGTAGTTTATTCGCAAGTTATATTTTAGTTGATAAAAAGAAAATAAAATATGAGTTATTTCTATTATTTTAGTTGATCGTTAAATTAAGTGCGGTAATTTCTGACATGACACAAAACACGAATTCGAAACGGATCTATAGCAGATTGACACGAAAATCAAATCGGAGTAAACTTGATTTTAACCCAACTTTTAAAAAAAATGAAATAACGAGTTTACGATGACTCATAACTGAAGACTTGAAACTAAGCAATATCACAACAATACTTAATCCCACTTTAGCGGGGTATGGGGATGTAAGATACTCATATGTAGAGATATTGCTTTCGAAAAGACCTCTGACAGACGAAGAGCGACAAAAAAAATGAATAACAAATAAAATTATAATAATAATATAATATAAATTAAAATAAAATAAAATATCAAATAAATAAATAAGGAACAAAAAATATAGAATAACCTATATTTAAAAGAAATTTAGTAGCCCTTGAACTCGTCGTTCTTGAAGAATAAACAAACTAGACAGAAACAAGAAGATGTAGCCTTTCATGAACCCTAATATCCTTCTAACATCCTTATGTGACTATGTGAGTTTAGACACTCAATCACACCCTACAAAAAACAAGATAGCAGTCGTAAGATTTTGTGAGAATGATCAAGAATGCCTCCTCTTATAGTGTATGCCTTGATTTTGTGCAACATCAATACTGGTCGGAGGCTACTACCTCTGGTTATGCTCCTTGTTTCAAGATCAATTCAACCATCATTAGCAGCCGTTTGCAAATCTTGTTGTATAGTTAAAGACTATGATATGCAATATAAAAGAAAAAAAGGGAGCAAATGTAGAATAATTTTAACTAACTGGTATAATCAACTTGAATAATTGTTTGGATCATGTATAAATACATTTCAAAAGTAATTCTTCATCCCTATTGATTCGGGTTTCACAAAAATACTTTGGGATAATCCAAAGATTTTCCAATAATGTTTTGTGTAAGAACTGAGGAATGAAAAAGCAATTAGACATATATTGTTCTTCAATAAAGACCACAAATAGAAAATAACTACCAAGGGGCATGTTATTCTCAAGGGGAAAATACGGGTAGCGTCATTAGATGCACTAGTATAATAAAAATATCATCTGGGTCAGGGCTACAGCCCCCCTTGACCCCTGCTTGGTATTCAATCAACTAAAACGAGTGTGCATTCCGCACCTCTTAAACTCGTATTAGTTTATCTTGAAACCCCCTTTTGGTCTCTAATAAATCACAATTAACTAAAATATAGTCTCATTTTTAAGTACGGAAAATAAGTACATAAATCACCATTCATGAGAAGAAGATACAAAAACACATAAATAGATTATCACTTAAGTTAGCTAATTAGACAACAAAAAAACCCAAACAATGGGGATGTTTTTAACGAAAAAAGGATGGCTCCGGTTAGCAAGTCTGTTAATAGAACAAAGTATTCAGTTTCATGTCGGGGATGTGTCAACCCATTTCGTATTTGGTTCAGGTCGGGTTTCGAGTTCGTGTCTGATATTGTCATCCTTATAAATCACCATTCATGAGAAGAAGATACAAAAACACATAAATAGATTGTCACTTAAGTTAGGTAATTGGAAAAAACCAACAATGGGGATGTTTTTAACAAAAAAAAAAAGGATGTGCAAACTTTAATCATGGTACTGATGGCTCCATTTAGCAAGTCTGTAAATAGAACAAAGTATACAAATAACACGTATACATGTTGGTAATTTTAGTATCATCAACTATATTTTAGTTAATTGTATAGACCAAATGAGTTTTTAAGATACGCTAAAACAAGTTTAGGAGGTGCGGAGTGCACACTCATTTTCCGTGCATCCAATGACTCGACCCATATATTTTTCCTGCGAAAATAACATAGTTGTTGATGTTAAAATAGGTAATCAATACATGGAACTTATTTCTTTAGGGTTGATGGGCTAAAACAATGCTTCGGTTGTTTTATATGAAAGTTGCAAGGGCTAAAAGTGTTATTTGTTGGAACTTGCGGGTACTTGAGGAAGTTAAAGATATTAAGAGGGGCAGATTGAAAAGTGCATTAATAGAGGATATAAAGTGTTGACTTGTAGATTCGATGGGGAAGACTTCATCTGTTTTCATCTTTTTTCTTCTTTCTCAAGATAAAAACAAAAAGTGATTTTACCGGTTGCTTGGGAAATGTAAATTGGCTAACAGTGTAATATTGTTTGATGTTTTGGTTGTTCTCGAATACAATGTGAATCTGTCCATAAATTAGGGAGAGATAGTAAGTTGTTTGTTGGTTTTGATGAATTTAAATGCTATAATCAGGATTTGCTAAACGGGAAAATTATGGGAAAGACTCGTGCGACTGGTAGTGGGTTAGATGGTTTATATTATTTTGATGAAAATTTGAATGGTAAGCATGATAGTAGTAATAATTTTATTTCTTGTTGTTTATCCAAGTACACTTGGCATAATAGGTTAGGTCATCCTGCTGATCCTGTTTTACATGTTTTAAAAACCAAGTTACAACTAGGTAATGATATCATGTCTCCTGTGAAGTTTGCCATAAGGCAAAACAAACAAGAGAACATTTTCCATTAAGTGATCATAAATCCAAGGTTGTAGGTGATTTGGTGCATTTAGATGTGTGGAGTCCTTATAAAGTGATTAGTAAAGAAGGATACAAATATTTTTTAACAACTATAGATGAATATTCTAGAGCTGTTTGGGTTTACATGTTAAAAAGCAAAGAAGAGGTGTTTGAAAATGTTCAAAAAAAATTTAATATTTAAAATATCAGTTTAACAAAAAGGTAAAAGTATTCAGGAGTGATAATGGATCTGAATTTGTAAACAACAAAATGAGTTCTTTTGTTCAAACGGAAGGAATAATTCATCAAACTTCTTTTTCTCATACACCTCAACAGAATGGGATCGTTGAAAGAATACACATGCATCTATTAAATGTAGCTAGATCCCTTATGTTTGAGGGGGGATTCCCCTTAAGATGTGGCCCGAATGTGTTTTCACTGCTACGTACTTGATTAACAGATTGCCTAGTAAAGTTCTAAAGGGCTTGTCTCCTTACGAGTTAGTGTTTGGATTTGAACCAAACCTAACTCATTTGAGGACTTTTGGTTGTTTGTGTTTTGCTGCCAAACTTAATAACTAGTGTTATACCTGTGCCTTGCTCGGGTACGTAAATAAAATTTTTATATTTGATAATTTTACACGTACTCTTTTTTAAAAGATATAAATTTATATTGCACATTTAAAAGTTTTTAATATAATATTAATGTGTTTCTCGTGATGGAGCTCTGTCCCGATATTATAAAGGCACAAGCATAATATTATTGTTAATATTATGATATCAATAGCTTAAAAGACATTTTATTAGCCAATTATATGTTTGAATCTTTGGAATTGTAAACTAAACTTGTTAGAAATTAAATAATAATGACATCAATCTAAGTATACACAAATTAGATCACATAAAATTAAGATACTAACATAGAATAAATTATGTTTATACATACGTAAATTGCATAAGTATAATTTATTATTTAATTAAATAATTGAAAACACAAGATAACATTGAATTCAATTATCCATGTAATAATAACCTTAATTTTATGTTTGAAGTTATTAGTTAAAAAATAGAGAAACTTGAACAATTAAAATCTTTATATAAAATTTCAAGTTGTAAGGGTAGTTACAAATTTCACTAACATGAAAGTTGTTTCACTACATAATACTTATGTTTGATTATAGTTTCTGTACATTTATTTACTCACACACAATAACAATCAATTTTATAGAGCATTAAAGTGGTAGTAGTAGTTTTGTAAATAACTTTACGCCACTAACCAACGGTTTCAAAAGACCCATTAAGTGGTTATAACATATAAATTTTATCCTGTAATACGACAAAATTTTTTAAAAATTGTATATTTTTAATTCTTTTATTGAAAGACTAAGAAATCAGTGAAATATCGACTATGTAGAGGAAATGAATATAAAAAATGAATAAAATGCCTAAGAATTACCTACTCGTTGCTTTCGATGAATAAAAAAATTAAAATATACTAATTTTTTTAAAAAAGTCATATTGCGATAAAATTTATATTAAAACGTAGGTAAAAATGAGACGGTCACAAATATATAATTTTTTTTTTCAAAACAAAAGATATCACAAGTTATTAAACATAATTTAAAACAATCTACAATTAATTACATTAATATACAATTTTTATAAGACCCCCTCATATATTTCATAGAATCCCCTCACAATTTATATCCAAACCCTCCCAATTAATTTAAATTTAACTGTGTCCTTCATTTTATACCAATCAAAGCCTTCTATTTCTCCATGTCACATTTACATGTCATCAATTGCATCATTATTTTTTTGTCACATCATACTTTCTCTCTGCTCAGTGAACAATATATATATTAAATTAAGGATATGAGTAAGCGTTATCAGTTAGTTTAAGATTTAGTTAGGCCTTATCTTAATTTGTTTCGATCGGGGGAGCATTCATTTGAGAACCATTATTAATGTGAGAACCGCTAGAACCAATCTTAGTCGTTCAATTGTTAAGTGGAATTCATGGATGAAGAGCATGGGGGATTGAGTGTGGCAAGGTGCATGTAATTAATTCATAGTCCTAAATGACTAATTTTAGCCTTTGGGTCAATGTCATCAATTGTCTTGATTAAATTTTAAAAATTTGAGCGGAGTGACATTTTGATAATTTTTAATATTCACATGTGATGCTTTTACAAATCGCATGTGATTGTATACTGAATCACCTTTGATTGAATATTAAAATTTTAAGACTATGTTTTTAAATGGACTTTATTGAACACAGCCCA
>JAUEJL010119060.1:0-11983 GCA_032274825.1 Drosophyllum lusitanicum | reverse complement strand
TCTTTTATAAACTATGGCGATCTCAAGAGGTCAACACCATCCTCTCCGCCATCGCTGGAGAATACAATTACTTGCGACCACCATCATCAATCCCCCTTCGGCATCACCACCACTTGCGACCACCATCGTTATCAATTCATCTTCCCCCGTCTTTGTTGACATGAACCGGTTTAATCACCGCCACACACAGCACTAGTTTGTTGGAGATTCAATCAATGTCACACGGTTACGGTAGGGAACAATCAATTGATTCATCCTCCTCCTCTCTCGTTCTCCCTCTCCCTCTACCTCTGCCTCTGTGTGTGCGTGTGTGTTTGTTTTGATTTTGATTATGATATTTAGGGTTCCAAGCAACCGTTATGTGTGTGTTATGATATGTGCGTGTGTTTTATGATTTTGATTCAGATTTTTAGTGTTTCAAACACATGCCCGTTCTCTTCACTTAGCCTCTGATTTTTAGGGTTTTCGATGTGTGTAGGGGAATTTTGTTGTTGATTAGGGGTGTTTGACAGTGGTAGTTCACAGTGGCCTTGATTTTGAATCCAATTTGGTACTAGTGGTGATTTATATTTGTCACCCTCCCCTCTTCATCAGTATCAACAATTTTTGTATGGGAGAACATCGATGAAGCTTAGGAGTTGTTCATCAATTTTGAAGGATGGTCTCGATTTGTTCACAAACTCTTTTTTGCAGATAAAAAATGTGATTCATCAGTTCGTTGTTTATTTTTGTTTTTCTGATTTCTTGATTCTTGATTCTTAGGAAGATTCAAGTTGTTAAATCTTCGTAATTTCTTATGTACCAGTTGTTTCATATGTACCGATTTCAAGATTATGCATCAATTCTGTATGTATAAATTTGAAGATTGTACATCATTTTTCTCATCTCATGAGGTGAACTGATTGAGTTGTTCGTCAATTTTTTTGTACCATTTATAAGTTTGTGAATAAAATTTATGTAGTTATTAAATGATGAATTTATCAAATTGTTCATTGTACCAGTTTCAAGAATAAGATTGTTTATAATTGTATATTAGATGCTTCTAACTATGTAGCAGCTAATTCTGATTCATCAATTTTATGTATTCATCCATCTGAGTCTCATCTAAATATGGTTCATCATTTTCATAAGAAGTGAAACATCTGGTTTTCATCGGTTTGTAAATTAGGAATAGACGTGATTGTAGGAGCTGTGTTTATTTTTTGATTTCCTAATCTACCCTTAAATTTTATTAAATTGACAGCTACTATTAATTAGATTTTGACTATTTCTAGTTGACTTTTGATGAAATCCTATAGCTCAAAATTTCTCTTACACCTCTTATATATATATATATATATTTCCCCGTTAAATCATAATTAAATTGTAGGTCTTATAAGTTATAAGCCATCGCTTGCCTGCAATAGGTGAGGTCAAGGGTTCGAGTTCCACATGGGTTTGAATCGGTGGTGGCCAGGGGGATGCTTTGAAATGGCCACGGGTAAAATCGGTTAGACCGCATGGTGCCCAGGGGGAGCCCTAACCTGGAAAAACTCCTTTTAACTTTTTTTCTGCTAAAAGCTAATAAACTACTTTCAAACAAGTACCAATGCAACTTCATTGAAATTTTTTGGAAATCTGAAAGGAAAAGAACATACCATTTGAACTGCGTGATGGGAAACTTATTTAGAATGTGACCATTAGACAAATTGGGAGACAAGATACGTGTAACTGTTTGATTAAGTTCGTGTTATATAGAGAAGTCTGTTTATTTTGTTTATCTATATTTTATTTTGTGAATGCAACTAAGGCTCATCATAGAATAGTACTAAGAGTTTTTGTTTTTAGCTATTAAGTATATCTTTTTGCTGAACGAAGCTTAAAATTTTGTGAGTCCAGGTAGAGGTGAATTTCTTAGGGCAGTTGGCTCATCCAAACATAATTATTCTCTTGGGATTCTGCAGCGATAAAGACAATCGCCTGCTTGTTTACGAGTTCATGCCAAACAAAAGTTTTGATCGCTTATTGTTCAAAGGTAAACTATATTAGGTTCTCTTCAAACCTTTTTTTATCTCCAAAGTTGGATTATTACAATAAACTAAACTGTATTAGGATATCTCAAAGACTGTCTTATGTTTATGTAACATCAACAATTTTGCAGATGCACATGATATAGCCGAACCACTTTCATGGGAAACAAGACTTATGATAATGCTAGGAGTTGCCCGTGGACTCGTATATATGCATTCGTCAAATATCGTATATCGTGGTTTAACATGCTCAGATATATTGCTTGATGAAGTATTCTTGAGATGCATTTTTATTTATTAATTTTTTTTTTTACAGAAAACACTCTCACTTGTGCCTAGGGGTGTAAACGAGTCGAATCAAGCTCGAGCTCGACTCGAAATTTTATGTTAAGCTCGAGCTCGGCTCGATAGCTCGACGAGCTTTCATACTTGAAGCTCGAGCTCGGCTCGAAAGGATACATTTAGCTCGAGCTTGGCTCGAAAAGCTCGAAATAATATAAAAAATTAAATTCAAAAACCAAATTATTCAAAATAGAGATAAATTCTGAAATTAATGATTATTTAGTAACTACTTATTATAAATAATATGTATATAAAGTAGATTTGTTTCGATAAGTACCTTTTAATATGTTTTAATATTAGCCCATCATATATACATATTACATATATAAATGTACATATACTATACAAGGCTCGAAAAGCTCGATAAGGACTCAAGCCGAGCTCTTAGAAGCTCGAGCTCGACTCGTTAAATAATTCGAGCTTATTTTTGGGCTCGAACTCGAGCTCGATAAAGTTCGATTCGAACGAGCCGAGCTCGAATTCGAGCTCAAGTTACTCGATAAAAGCTCGACTCGTTTACACCCCTAGCCAGACCAAGAGAAAAATAAAAAAATCCTACTCATCAACATAATGAGATGTTTATTTGGGTAACTTTTATCTTTTTGAGATCATGTGTTTCTACAAATTGTTCGGGTGTAACCGACAAGGCGGTCCTAAGGGTGTTTGGGGTGGGCAACTGCGTGGGGCTGGGGCCAGGGCCCATGTCTGGAATGAGAACCAAATTATTTTTGTTATGTATATTATACTTTTTCAAGCTCATTTAATAATAAACTATTTGAAAGTACATGTTTAATTCAATTAGCCTATAATTTATAAAGTCAAAAAAATTAAACAAAATATTTTATGATCGTTTTTTAGCTTTGATTTGTGGTATACCCGCTAGCATATACAAATATATTTAGGGAACCATCTTTTAATTTTCGCTTTTAAGATATTTTCTTAGTTTTTCAAATAACAATTTTTATATTTTAAAATAACTATCATGTAACTAAGGCTGATGAAAACAATAATAAGAATAGTTGTATTAAAAATATATATAAAAATAAAACTTGGACCAAATAAAAATCAAATAATACGAGGGAAAAGAGATGTCTTACCAATCCATCTATATATAACACCAGCTCACCAAGGTTCTTAAAGCATCTTTGAGTATAAAAACAGATTGGTAGTGTTACCTTTCACTTTCCTAACAAATGTTAGTATGTAAAATTTATTTTCAAAATTGATTAATTTCTTTTGGCGATACAATACTTTGCACATTTTATTATGTGAATGTTTTATGTTCTTTGGATCTCACATAGTAGTCAGAAATAATATTCTATGAGAGAGAGCAAACATCATCAAAACAGTTGAATATCTTTCGGCATCTACTGATTAATGTTAAGTTATGTTGAAACTTATTAGTCCCACGTGATTGCCAATCACCGGTATTAGCGAAGTTTTTTATTTCTCAAACCAAGAGTAGGGATCATTGACATATGATCTCGTTAGCAGGGCCTACCAAGTCATTTTAGTCATAAAATTCAAAAGTTCATGAACAATATTAAATAAAAGCCCTTACTTTATTATATAAATTAAAGTAAAAAGGGAAATGGTTATGCAAAAAAATGAATTTTATTAAATAAAATCCGTAATTGATCTTTATTTTCTCGAAACTTCAAACTAATCTAGGGGAATTGGGATTTGGAAAGTTCAAGTATAGTCCAGATGAAATGACATGTGTGAACTGCTACTAGCCGGATAAGCAGACCCAAAATTCAAGTAACTAACATATTCAAATCAGCAAAACCTAACTTGAATGATGATATCGCCATCCATTATAGAGAGAAGAGGGACAATATTTTATGATTTTTGTTGCCATCAAAGCATATTTGTAAGATTAAATCAAACATATTTTCATACCACATATTGGTCCCCAATTCAAATGCATTCAAGTGCAAAGGATAGTGAGAGTGAATAGCTTTCGGTTTAACTTTCCAAAGAGTAATTGTTTTATGGCATAAATAAAAACAATACAAACTTGTAACAAATAGAACAAACAAAAACGACTCCACACAAGTTTTTTTGAAATGAAAGATGCATTCAAGATTGTGAAGAACACCGATCCTTGCTCTCATACCTATAATAGAGGGGTTGCAAAGGAAAGGTTTTCTCCTTGTTACTAAAATCAATCACAAGGAATGAGCAAAAAAATCCGTATGGACCAATCTAATCCCGAACCGGTAGACCAAAACAAAATACACATAACTGGGATGGTTCTCGGTTCCAATTTTAAAACAAGATTTAAAATCATCTCATCCTTAATTAAAATATAACAAACAAGAATCAAAAAGACCATCTACTAAGTCACACTTTTTTGCTCCATTCCCATCGTGAACCTTCATCTTCTAAATCACATCGACAACAGCAACCCCCTCCCTCTTTCATATTCTGCATAAAGTACACCCAAATTTTAAAAATAAATGGATGAGTGGCAAAAAAACCGTTTCTTTTTATTTCAAAACCAATAAAAGCAGCAAAAGTGAATTATAGATATGATGGATAAATTCTCCCAACAATCATCATAAGTTAATTAAACTTTGTCTACATTTTTGGTATATAATTTGTAGCACGCAACCTTATGTAGAGAAAATTTTAATAGAGATTTCAAATATTTTGGGTTTTACAGGTTTTGGAACAAAAGAATCTAAATGGGGCGTTTTTGGAATCTAGATTTTGACCATATTTGGGCTCGGTCCAGTTTTGAAACTGAGCTCATCCATATCAACCATGAGTTCTCTACTACTAGCATTTATTTCTCTTCTCCTTGGTGTCCATGTGCCTTCAAAATATTGGAGGGACATAAAGCAAAACACCCTTTCTTAACTATACAATTTATAGTTGTAGAGTTGATTAACTGGGCTTCTCATTTAGTGCTCAGATCTTGGCTGTCAATTTCCAATTAGTTGCCCTCTAGCACTCATGATCAGCTGCTAAGGCTTTGATTCAACATTTTGGTTTAATAATCTCTCCAACTTCCCTTTTCGAGTCAGTTGATGGTCTTTGGATCATAACCAAGTCGTTAGATGATTATTTATCTTTTCTCCTCCTTACATCATCAAAGAACAGTGAACCCAAAGTTTTTAGACTTTCAACTAGCTCGAACACTCTATCAGGCTTCCCTTCCTTGCATCTTCTAACACCTTATACCGATAAACTTCTAACCAACACTTATAGTCTCACGAGTGGCCGACTCTTTTAGATCTCAACCCTATATTTTCGAATCCATCACTTTTAATAAGCAATATACAAGATGAAATCTAGATCTAACACTAGCAAGCCTTTCATTTAGGGTTCTAATCCCAACCGAGACAAAGTGTAATGTCACTACTATGTCTTTGATGCTAGTAAAAATAAAAAACAATTATTCACATAAGTAAAAGTTAGTTCCTAAAACTTGCATTTTTTACACTTTTGGTCATATGCCTCTTTTTATTCGACACAAGTTTAGTTTCCAATTCACATATTTTCTTTCGACACCTCTCGGCGGCACCAATTGTTGCAGTATCACCGTCTCTGCCACTTGAATCCTTCTTCGCCGCCGGTAGCACATTCTTCCGGTGACTTATCGTCGAGGTAACAGTCGTCTATCCTCTTTCTTTATCTTCATTTTCTCTGTTGGCAACCAAATTAGCCCTAATTGCAATATTTCCTTTTTTTATTTAATTTGTATAATCAGTTGCATATGTTTCACTTTGCTTCTTATGAACGATTTCAAGGATTATATGTGAAGTTTTTCATCTGGTTTGTGAAGTTCATGTGATCTGTAAATCTATCTTTATTTGTTTTGCTTATGAATAAGTCTTCTTGGAAAATAGACCTAATCACCTTCCCTAAAGAAGAGTTTTTACTTCATAAAAAACAAGCATCATCTTATGTAATGATTTTTTAAACACTAGTGTTTTGTAGTAAATTTAGTATACATTTTTCAATACCTAAATGACATATGCATCCATTACCAAGAAAAAGTAATAGATTACTCTAAGAAATCTGGAGTTAAGATAATCTGTTTTCCTTTCTGTTCAGACTTCTCGGTCTGATCATCTGCTTCTCAGTAGCTCTCGTCGTTTGCCTTGCAATCTTATTCATTTTGGTTTGTGAATTGTGATCTGGTTATAATTTATCAAACATGCTTTTCTTTCTTTGTTTTGTTTCTGTTTATTAGTAGTTTCTTCATGTTCAATGATTTGAGTCTGTTCATTTTGATAAATTATTGAAATTATCATTTGAGTTGTGATGAATGCGTGTTTGATTTTTGTTGCTTCTTGCTCATTGATTTCAGTTTGTTGATTCTCTGAAAATATTATTTGGATTGTGATCGATGCTTGTTTTCTTTCTGTTAGCTTTATGTTCACTGATTTCGGTTTGTACATTTATTTCTGCTGACCCCAAAATCATGGTGAAATGTGCTTCTGTGATTTCAGTGGAAGTGAAGCTCCTCATGTTCAATAATCCCTATTGGTTATAAATTTAGTAACCTAATGATTACCAACATTCTGAAAATAACGCCAATTAATTCGTCCTCTTTATTTAATTAACATATCAAATAAAACAAACACGTAAAATGATAAACATGCACTGTTAGATAACAAAGTAATACAGAAATGTTCAAACCAGACTCCAAATACGATGAGAAGACCACTAGCAATCCAAACTAGAAACGGGTGGGTCATGGGGTGTGGGTCTTGTTAATTGATCACCCCTTTCCACTTTTATCGAAATCTTTGCAAAGTTCTACCTTTTTCTCCTACGAATTAAACGTTATATAGCCTTTGTCGTTTTATCTCGCAATTAATTGTCTTAGTTTTTTTTCAGGGCTATTTACAAGAGTTTGAGACTGATATATTAATCAAGTAACAAGGAGGTGTATACCATACTTGCAGATTAAAAGAGACCGGGGAGGTATTTATCTACGGATGCCTTGTTAATTTATGTTTTAATATAACTAATTAAAGGGAAGATATAAGTTTGTATACCTAGAAAATGATCTCTTTTTTTGTTTTTGTTTAATTTGTTTTAGGCACCTATTTGGTTGATCTTGCAGAAACATTTGTCCTTTTTTTTGTCTTAATCATTAAAATAATTTTACGTTTAATCTGTTGTGTTTCTAGTTGCTAGTTACTGCTGCTGCTGTTACGCATTTGGCAGTTGCTTCTTTTTAGTTTAGCTGTTATACTTTTGTTCAGGGCAAAGTCTATTCGTTCAACTTTCTACACATATTCACTGCACATGTTGACATGTTATTTACATTTGATCTTTTGATGTTTCTGCTGTTTTAGTTTAATTGTTGTTCAAGTTTAGCTTAGTTTCTCATTGTTCTTTATCTTATTAGGCATTCCATTGTGTTAATATACAAGATTAAAGATAGAAAACAAGTGCATCAAAGGAAAAAGTTAATTGCCAGATAGGAACACAGAATTTGATTATATGCTACCTTCATGGTTGCATATTTCAAGGCTTGTGTTACAATGTGATAATTTGATTTAATCTGACTAATGCAAGTATCAACAGGGAGTAAGTGATACGTTTTTATACTCCTTCCATCACATGAAGATTTCAACATTGACTAAAGAGGGTTCAACACACAAGTGTTTGACTATTAGTCATATGCCTAAATTAATGTCACCTCAAATAATGGCAAGAAGGGGAATTCTGTGGCCCTAAGTCAATATATCCATTGTCTTTGTAATCTTGGTTTAAAATTTTGGCAACAAATGAGATGTTGCAATTTTTATTGGACAGTTATGATGACATATAACAGTAGTTGTGGTATGTGTAGTACTGGAAGTGTTATGTTGGTTTATACTTATACATGTTAGTTTATCTCCTTAATCTGCACAGGCATCAACTAGAATGGCAGCGCTATCTAGAGCTCGTGTTGTTTCTTCAGCTTTATTTGGCAAGCTGGTGCACCACCCTCCAATTCATCGTGCTTTTAGCTCTTCTTCCAGTATGTTTTCTCGCACATGATTGGTTCTTGTTTGTCGTGGCAATATGGTGGGTTGGGGAATTGATCCAACTCGATATGCAAACATTTATATTGATTGTGGATATAATAGATGATTAATGTTTTACAAATTTGATCACAAAAACTATTCTATTACAGAGCACGTTTATAATGTTTTATGCATTTGAACAAATATGGGGTGACGTAACCCCTTCGACACATTTGACGCATTTCTTTTTAGTGAAATCTTTTACTTCAACCCATTAGACCCGTTAGGGATAAAACATAAATTAAATCAATCCTTTCGTGGGTAAACAGATCAAAAGTGCCTCCTGTGTTCTTATTCTTAGTATTTCTGTCTAACCGTCATCTGTTCATATTTTAACAGGTGGCTACAATCAGACATCACATGGGGCACAAACCAGTGAGAAAGCGTCACGAATGATGATGGACAACCCTACATTCTCTCTGGACATCAGTTCACAAATCGGCAGTTGCATGCCCTTATCCATGATGCGAATTGGGACTATAATCCACAATATTGAGATGAACCCAGGTCAAGGAGGAAAGCTAGTCCGTGCAGCCGGGACCTCTGCGAAGATCTTAAAAGAACCAAGTGCCTCTAAGTTATGTTTAATTAGGCTGCCTTCAGGTGTGGAGAAGTTGATTGATTCTCAGTGCAGGGCAACAATTGGGGTGGTGTCAAACCCTGAGCATGCAACCAAGAAGCTGAGGAAGGCGGGTCATAGCCGATGGCTTGGGCGGAGGCCTGTGGTGAGAGGAGTGGCTATGAACCCGGTGGACCATCCTCATGGTGGTGGTGAGGGTAAAAGTAAGAGTAGTGGGTCTAGAGGCAGGCAATCAACTAGTCCATGGGGGAAACCTACTAAAGGTGGCTACAAAACAGGCCCACTCAAGCGCAGGAAATAGCTTCATAGTAAAATTCAATCTTGGGTTTGTTTTAGGAATTGAGTTTTCACTTTGGTGCAGACCTTTCAGAATGGTTTTGAACTTTTGAGCTTGTATTTTGTTTTGTAGCATAAAAACATTATGGGCAATTCACATATTTGTTCCATTAATTCACCAAACAATTGCAATGACTCAACATTGCATAGGAGAGGTCAATCTGGACTTATGAAGTAGTGGTTTTCCAATAGGTTGCAGATTGTCATCTTACTATGATGTCTAGCCAAGCAGATTTCATTAGCATTTTTAATAATTGTCCGGCAACAAGCCTTACCTCATGGCGTTCATAACTTCATACTTGCTTCCTGATTATTTGGTTCATAACGATTCGTAGTCTTAGTAGTTGAATTTTGATGTTTGAATAAGTAGATTTTGTTTTCGATTTTCTAAACCTTTTCTTACTCGGGGGTGTTTGTTTTACCTTATTTAGGGTTTATCTTTTGGGCTTATTTTTTATAAGCTAGTTTTTTCCAGCTTATTTTTCGACTTTTGAGCTTATTATGAGTTACAAGAAGAAAATAAGCTAGACTCATGAAAAATAAGTCAGAAAAAACGAGCTTATGAAAAAAAAGCCCTTGATAAGCTAAAACAAACACCCCCTCAAACTATTAGTTAGAACGTTTTATCAATGTACCAATAAGGTATTTGAAGTTTTTTTACACATTCGTCACTTTGGTGACTAATATCTTTTCTAGCAATTTCAACGTTTTTTCGACTAAATTTCTTAGGGAAAAATTAAAATGACGATATTGAATTTTAAGACCACTTAAAACTAGTAACTACTATTTTTTTGACCGGTTTTTACCTCATGCTGAAGTTCAAAACACCTTTTTTAAACTAGTTTTAACAAAACCCGACTAGATCCAGTACCAACTAATAGGTAAATGAAACATTAATGACTATATTCGTATAAGAAGTCGAATGACACGTGGTTACACTTCAGTAATAACTTTAACCCAAATAAGTTTATACAAAAGATTGTTAAAGAAATATAAAATTACTAGTATATATTGTGGGTCAGTTGCCATCTTTTGTGAAGTTGCAAACATACTTTGTGTTTTGTTACAAAACTGTTTATCAAAAAGTAAAGAAAATTACATAATCACCCCTTCTTTTTTACTTAATTTGAGAGCGTATGGTCCCATGTCACTAAGGCATGCCATTTTTTTACAAGAAAGTTGTTAATTTGATCATTTTCAGTATTAATTTCTTAAATTACAAAAATGTGTAACCAAATCACTTTCATCTTCAACCTCATTCCAAATGATTACAAAATGTAAATAGAAAGCTAAGCCAAGACATAGTCTGTCACATAGATTGCGGTTTATCGTACAACTGCACTGGTCATGCAACTTGCACACTAGTGTTTGTTGGGTTTTAGGATCAGAATCTTGTAGTCGTATTCATGATAAAAAAATACTAACGCAAGCCGTAATCTTCATCATAAACAAACGAGAGCCGTAATCTTCATAACTCCCCAGAAAATTTAAGAGCCCGCTGGTGGTAAGGCTAACCTTAAATTGCTGTTATTGGGGCTTCTATCATGGATTAAAAAAGTACAGATACAAAAGTTCACTCTGTCATCTTCTGGTTCCACGATGGCGTTCTCTTTTTCTGAAGCGCTCAAGCATGAACTCATCTGTCGCCGCTTGTCTTCCACCACCACCACCGCCTGCTGCGCCATCCACAGCAGCAGGATCACCGGCTCCAGATTTTCCATTGTTATTTGCCCCTTTTCCCTTGTAAAGCTCAGGATGGTCTGTAAATCATCCATTAATACTATTAGCTCTTTTTATCATTAAACCACTACCACCACCATCAAGTTGATATAACATTCTACTTGCTCCGGTCACAACAGGTCAAAATAATAAACCATAAAGAAATTGCACTGATGGGTCTACAACACAGAGGACAGAAACTGGGAAGTAGAAGTAGCAAAACAGACCAGGTTAGATAACGGTCAAAAATAGGGTCGACCCACCAACACTTTCTTGTCCTTCCTTTTAACTTTATAAAATAACTGATGCATTACATTTAATTATAAAAACTGTATTGACAAAAATGAAAGTTCACTTTTTTTATTTCTGTTATATACAAAAACGATGTACGAAGTCATAAACATCGACTGAATGCACTGTTTCATTCTGTTTCATTCGTTTGACCCATTTGATATGTTTTCTTCTTAGCTACAAATTTTAAGCTTTACCTATCTGCACCAATTATAGATAGAAAATATAACACAAATAGAATCCTCTGATGGAGAGAGATAACAGAAAGGGAACAGTTGGTTAGTGAAAATGTAAACAAGACATACCTCTCCTGAGTTTTTCTGCATAGTCCTTGCCACGTTGAAAATAGTCAGCACTATAGCTTGAAGGTATGTTAGAATCGGTTTTAGTTCGGCCCATAAGCCTTTTCTCCTGCAGTAGCTTTTTGGCAGCCTCTGTCTCCTCTATATTTTTCAGCTTAAATCTACAAGGTTTCAACCACATACCAAAATTTACACACTTCTGTATGGGAAAGAAAAGCACCAACCAATTTAAAGCCAATAACATTAGAAGGTACGAATCCAAATCCAATTACATTAGATACAATAAATCTGAATCCAAATACAAATCCCTAACCTTTAGTACCAATCTTTTAAAGAAATCAGAGTTCCCATTCATGCATTCTTTTTACA
>JAUEJL010119049.1:0-11983 GCA_032274825.1 Drosophyllum lusitanicum | reverse complement strand
TTAGTATTACCTTGAAAAGTTAAAAAAAAATTAAAAAATGTATATGAACCTGTTAAACCGGTTGCAAGTAAGGAAAAGGGTAAAATCACAAACAAAATAAAACTTTAAGGAATAAACAGAAACCAAACAAAACTTTATGGTTTAATCATTTGAAAAAAAACTTTAATGATTAAACCGAAAAGTAATTGAAACTTTAATGATTAAACCATATTTCACCCAATATTTTATCACATTTATCATTGTAGCCAGCAAGAAGTGGAGGACAAATGGAGCTGGGAGATAGATATGATGAAAACAATGGATATTCAATTAAAAAGATGAGGAATCTGGTAGAGGATATGAAGACTCAAGAGCAACATCTACATTCAGAAACTATGCGGTTGAACATCATCCCAAGAAAGATCAACATTTTTGCATGGAGAGCGTTTCGGGAACGTCTACCAATTACCGGTATTAATAAAAGGGTGCTACTATTTGCCCCCTCTCCTCTCACATACCCATATGTCCAATCATTGAACTACAATTTCCAATGCAGTTTTTTTCCTCACAAATGTTACATCAAGGGGGCTATTTAGATTTATAAGAGGGTACCAATAGAATCACCCTTAACAAAAATCAGAGATAAAGACATCGATATACCGTCACTCTTATGTCTGAGATGTTTAAATCATGATTTAGTAAATTACAAGGTGATCGGAGCTTGGAAGGAATTTTATAAATTCCAAAACAATAGTTTCAATGCTTTTTAAGAAATACTTTAAATGTTTTTTCCCATTTTACTTTTTTGAAGAAAATGTTTATTTTGATTTTGAAGTTGGTACAAAATTTCAATATAATCGTCCACATTTGTTCATAGCTAGTTACTATATTAAACTTTAAAATCGTTGGAAAATTCAATGTATCATCACAAAAAAATAAAAATAAATTATATACTAATATAGTAAACTTTCTCTTAATTTTCATTATATTATATATATGTAAAAATAATAGTTATTTAAATACCATAACAAAAATTCTAGAAAACTTGTAGCATTTATCCTCTTAGAATAAATACCTACCTATATCTTTTAATAACATTTTCAGGTCGTATGATAGAGGGTGATGACAATACTGAAGTTAGGGATGTAAACGAGCCGAGCTAGACACTATCGAGCCGGGCTCGTTTAGGCTTTTTTAGACTCGAGCTCAAGCTCGGCTCGTTTAGAACTTATGATGTTGAGCTCGAGCTCGGCTCGTTTAATGTTTATGAAGCTCGGGCTCGGCTCGTTTAGGCTCGGGTATTATTTTAATATTTTTATTAAAATGATATATATAATTATTAAAAATTAAACATATAAAATATAAATTATATTATATATGGAGCTCGTTTAAGCTCGCGAGCTTACTCTTCGGAGCTCGAGCTCGGCTCGTTTATTAAATGAGCTTTAATCTAGGCTCGAGCTCGTGAAGGCTCGGCTCGTTTCGAACTTTTAACGATCCGAGCTCGAGTAGCTCGGCTCATTTACATCCCTAACCGAAGCTCTTTATTATGTGGTTCCTTTTTCTTAAAAAAAAACCTATATCTTTTAATAACTAATATTAATATGTTGGGGTTCATTTTTTATATTACACGCACAAAAGCCACAAAAATATCAATGTTTTGCCGATATAAGAATGAAAAATTGATTCCTATTTTAAATAGAGGAGTTCGGATATTGAGTTCGATTTATTAAACTATAAGACATAATCTTATATTGAGTTCGATTTATTAAAATATATAAAACATAATCTTAAGTCATCAAGAGAGTTAGTTCTAAAAATCTTTTTCTATTTTAATTTTCTATTTTCTAATCTCATAACAAGAAATCATTAAAAATTACTGCGTAAAAATATATAACAATTATTAAAAAAGTTACTGTTTATAACTTCTTAATAATTGTTACTACATATATATAGAATAGTTTTTTTTTTAAAAAGCGTCATTATGTGGTTTGTCATCAATTTGGGTCATACCTATGTCTACTACGTTATTATTTTATGAAGAGTCACACAATTATTGGTTTCAACAGATGGACCTCACTCTTTTCATTTTCTTATGCTTGCTGATTTTACCTCTTATAAACAAACCATCGCTTACCTCACATATCCACCTAATCATTCAATAATAATATCAAGCAAGGGAAATATAATAGTACCTCCATCTAAGATATGTTGTAATATGAGTGTATGATTATGATGTGATGAATTTTAAGACTTACGGTTTATGAAAAAATATACAGAACCTCAGATGCCAAGTAAAGATAGTAACACCTTTCATCATATCATACCGATTATAAGAAATATAGGAACGACAAACTTCTTTTAATATCTACTTTATAAAAAGAAATCATCATAATCACGGTCACTTTGGAGCGCATCGTACGGAGATCACTTGGTGAGTTGAATGGTGGATCCATGAATTTTTTAGACCGGGGGCAACTTTCATTAAAGATGGGAAGATGGATTAGGTAACAAATCAAAACATATTTGGTTTAAATCAAGCCAAGTCAAACATGTTCCTTAGTCAAATTAATCAAACAAAAATCGAAGCATAGAATTCAAATTTCCGAACCTAAAGTAATATTCAAGAGCAATAGCAAAAAACGTTCAAAGTACTCTTTAGGATTTGAAATTACCTCAATAGTTTCTCCTTTCACAAAGGTTTCCGAGACAAGGAATCAAGGTTTAGAGCTTGAGGGCTCTTGCCGTCCTATGAATTTGAACATACAACGAGGTCCTCTAGACAGTCGAATAAGCAACAAATCGAGGAATGAAGGCACGACAGTAACATCCTAAATTTGTGAATTCCACTGTAATAGAATTTCATACGATGATTAGAGTTCGTTAATTTTATTTACAAGTTTTATTATTATTAGATTTTCAATGGGAGTAAACTTTTGGGACATTATTGAAAACTTAAAAGGAACCTAGTGGAGGGATTAAAGTCTTATAAAGAATGGTAAGGGCTATAAAGGACCAAATGGTTGTTTATGTCAATTGCTATAATAAAGGGTCAAAAGTGAAGCAAAATTGTTAAGATTTATTAAACCGATTCAACAATCGGCTCCTTCATTCCACACAAAAGTTCGGTGAATTTAGCCTACGGAATCCACCATCTCTCTGTGCAGGGGTATGACTCAGAGTAAAACCACCCAAATAAGCTTATAATTAAGCCCTTGCACTTCGGTGGTTATAAAACTACACTAAGAGTTTTCTTTTCAAGTACTCAATTTTGAGTACCGATATCTCATTCAGACATATTTTGTTTTGTACACATTATATATCATTTCAAAACTCTCATAAAGGAGAACACAAAATCAAAGACGAGGTTCGCACCCGAACTACACACCTTATTACAGTTCATAATTATCCAAATATGAAAGTAAACATTAGAAACAGTTTGAAATAAATTTTCAAAAAATCATTCTTTGATTATAAGCCGTCTTCACTATGTCGAAGCTCTCTTGCGCTCCTTTTCTAAAAAGGATTTAATAAACAATAGTAACCATAAAGCTTAGCGAGCACACACACTTGCACACTGCACTAGGCATGCACAAGCTATCACAAAAACATATGAATCATATCAATCGATCCACATAATACCGAAGCAGTGCACCAACAACGATTTGACTCTTTATGACTACCAAAGGTATCCCAAGGGTTTTACGTCAACACAAGACACCCTAGGGGTTTTACGTCTTTTGTGTGCCCGAGTTGTGTTTTCATTCAATTTACACAACCCTTCACTTCATAACAACAATTCACATAAGTTACACATTCATATCATAACAAAAGGTACATTCACACTAATATAATGAACAAGTTAGTGTAACTCACCTTACTACAACACAATCAACAATAACAGTTTAGTAATATTTTCCGAAAGTTAACAGTCTATCAGCAACACCTACAATCAAGTTCCACATCATCAACATCATATAACTTAACCCTAATCTTACTACAATTGTGGGTATCTCAATTTACGATTAAGTTAAAGTTCTTATCCATGTTTTGCAGTTATGTTGAATTGCGATTTGTGATTGAGCCAAGTTTCATGTGATTTACGATTCAATTCAAGACCCAATGTGCGATTTTTATTTCATGATGTCAATTCACGGCTTTCACTTCCATTAATAATTTTGTTTCTCGATTGCAAGACTAATTTACGATTCTCTTACATTATTTAAAGTTTAAGACTGACATACAACCCACTTTTCGATCCACTCTTTCTGATTGCAATCTAAGGTCCAATTTGTGATCCCCCCAAGGGTTTTCGATTCAATACAGCATCCCCCATATTTTTGATTCATGCTGTTTTACGGTTGTCTCTACATTTCTGATGTTTTCGATTGTTAGTTCCCGATTTGTGCCCCACTAACACTTTTTTATTCTAGTTTTCGATTCACGTATAACCTCTACCCAGTTTTCGAACTAATCGAGACCATCATTGCGGTTTATGATTACTATTTAGGGAATCTCACCAAGAGACTTAACCCTGCCATTTTATGATCCCTAACATTAACATTGTTTTCAATTGTTAACTTTTCAATTTGGGATAAGCCTAATAGTTGTAAATTGAGATTTAGTTCATTCAAGTATCCATTTACGATTCATCCTTTCCCTTGGGTTTTTGATTCCCTAACCATCAGAATTTTACGATTGTGCTCTCAAGCATAGTCAACTCCCACAATCCAGCTTTCACACAAACGTTAATCAGATCGATTAATTCCCATTCCTACCGATTCCTGAGACCATTTAAACAAATCCTTGATGATTAATTGAGTTTTTATAAAGATTTACTAACCCAAATCACAACTATAATTCACGGTTCTTCCCCATCTATCAAACAATCAATCAGACCCAACCAAACTTCCCCAAATCCCAACCACAAATCATAGTATTGATATCTAATTGACCACAAAGTTGCAAAGGATTGTTACCTGATTGATTTCCAACGGTTTGGTGTGAAAATGACTGTGATCCACTCCTTGCTCCTCTCGGTTCTTCAACTCGTATCACACACATCAAACACATAGTAGATGTTAACCTCCAAAAGTGGATGAAATAGTATATCCTTGGGCCTTGTGCCCTAAATCAAGCTTAAATACCCTTCTATACTTTGATAATTGTCATTAGTGTTCCCCCAACTACCAAAAATTACTCATAACTGCTATAATATTACAAACTATTATTTTACACTTAAAAAGAAAAGAAAACGGGTATTACAATAATACAAATATATTTCATATATATATATATATATGTTCTTTTATAAAAGAGTCCATGCAATATGTTTTAACACAAAGAACTAAAACTGAAAGGTAAAACTATCATTTTAAAAAAGTTAACAAGATTAACTAATTAGAAAGGACCATTTGAGTAACAAAATTCTTAATAAAGGATGATCAATATAAAATTTTAAAATAAAAGACCAATCCAGGAAATTAGGACAACATAAAGAACAATTTGTAAAGTTAACTCTATAATAAATAAAAAGTGATTCTATTTGGACTATTTTAATAATCTAAATTAACCCTTATAATATGATATATGTGAGTGTATATTCTATATTAAAAACGATAATTAATTAATATAACATATCTGATATACAAGAAGAAGAATATCCAAACAGTAACATCCCAAATGAAGTCGATCATCAAATAAGTAGATCCAAAATATTAAAATACCATCGTTAGCAAACAACTTTTATTTTTCTTTTTCTACAAAATCATTACAAGGATAGTGCCATGGTCAAACAAAATTTGATTTGCAACCAAAAACAAGAAATTAATCATCCACCCTACTTTCCTAACATTACATTACAAATTGGGAATCACATCAAACATATGAAATTCCCGTCTTGTCCTCACGATCAAACCTTTAGGAACATTCAACACTGAAAACAAGAATGGGTAAATGGTCACTTCACAATTACTAAGAATTACTCACCAATCCATCCAAAATCATTTCCTGGCCTCTGCATTCTTCACTGCAAAAAGCCTTGTCACCCCTGTCACACAACACTACACTTATTCAATTCACTCCATCACTATTGCCAGCATATTTAATCACTCTTAAAAACTTTTTAGTCTTTCAATCTTTATCTTAAAAACTTTTTTTTATATTTAATATCCTATTAATTAATAATTTAATTAAAAATGTTGTAAAAAGATGACGTGGTTATAATAAAACCGCTGTCGAGTGTAAATACAGAAGACAGTATCACAGTATCATGACGTAAAGTATATATAATATTAAAATGGAGCTAAATACATAAATTATTTTATAATACATAATAATTTTGATTTTTATATCTTAACAAAGCTAATAACTATTTTTTTGACTTTTATATATATTCTTACTCGATAAATATAACACGTGAATAATAGAAACTAATTTTTCCTCTATTGATTTTGATACCTATTTTGATCTTGTGAATAAAATATAAATTATGATGATATAAAACATCTCATTTTTCTCAACCACATTTATTCCATAGATGAAATTAATTTCTCCACAACATGAATGACTCACTAACTTGTATATTAGCTTCAAAGGTGTTATACCATACGTGGAAAAATCATTTTCTCATGTTTAAACATAGAAAACTGATATATTCTGTTACAATTTCTTCGTACTTCATTATCCTACTTACAATAAGATGACATGTGTAATCCACGCGTTCTCTTTCTCACCACCTTCATTAATTTTGACAATTATGTTGATTTTGTGAGTAAGAGAAAATAGTTAAAAGATATATCACTATCTTTCAAAAGTATTATAATCTAAACATACACTTTTTGTTGTGTATTGCAATAAGTATTGTGAATAGATCATCCACCGTATCTAAAGACATGCTTTATACGTAATGATGATGATTTAACATCCACTATAATTATAAATTTTATGTTATTATATAGGGAAAAGTTCAAATAAGAAATGTTTTTAATACGATAATGGTTTGTAACACCATTAACGACTCATCGATAGAGTGTTTTTTGTTATTTATATATTTACTCAACCGTGAATTGCGCTCGAATAAACTGTCATTAATAAAATTAGAGACTAATTTTTTAAAATACACTCATTAATGCATCATTAACGAACGCATTAATAAACCTTTACAATTATTAGCTATTGATTTATTTTAATAAAAACTGAAGATTAGTTTTTACAGTTATCGTATCATGGTCAATTATTATAGTGCACAAAATCTCTTTTACGAAAAGGGTATTATTTCCATAAATAAACAAGAGGATAGGATAAGTATAGGACAAATGACATGACATGACATGAATAGATAGGATTGGATTGGATTGGAAGAATATATAAAACAACAATTTCCATTAATTAATAATGTGTTAGTGACACAAAACTAAAGCTACCCACATGTTTACCTTATTCTTTCTAAATAGGAAATTAATAATTAGGGAGTACTTTAACATTTTCCAAACTAATAGTTAAAAAAACAGGAAATAAAAATTAGATAAAGTACTTTTATAGTAACACGAGTGACGTGTACCCTCTAAACTTTAGGATTCTTTATTAAGTTATTTTCTTCGAGTTGATTGCTTTTTGCCAAAACAATGTTTAAATATGAAAAAAATACGTATGACAGGTATTTTCATACGATTAAATGAGTAAATAATAAAATAGTTAAAATATACTTATTTTATTTGTTTTATAGTGTGAAAACACCAATAATAAGTGCCGCTAGAAGTATACGTTACATTCCCGGTAAATAATATGACAAAACAATTTTATTAAAATATTTAATATTTCACTTCGTCATCGAGAATTATTTTTATAAGAAATAAACTAATCCGTGTGTAAACCGATATCTTGTATAAAAGAGTAATTAAATCTTTTAAAGCAAATTTTCATAATAAAAAATTGAAAAAATTATTAATAAAAAATATTTGGGAACCTGGACTAACCTGTAAATAAAGATATCATGGCCTTGTTCGAGATTCTTGTTGCATGTATGACAAAAGCTTAGAAAACTTTCACATGGCGGTTTCGGACCAGGCTTCTTGGTTCGGGTCGACCCGATCACCTCACAACAACTCTCCACAACGCAGTTATCGTAAATATGGGTCGTTTTCGGGTTTGGCCCGTGAGAAATCACTCGGGTATACTCTTCTGTAAGCTCCATTTCCTTCAAAGACAAAGGACACGAAAAACGTTGAGGCGACCCGAACCCGGTCGGCGTGGTTACCGGTGTACCGGAAAATTGCGAACTCCTTGTCTTGATTCCGTAATCGCCGGAAAATTCAGGGATCTGAATCTTAAGATTTGACGCAAGCAAAACTTTGCGACTAATTGCGTTGGGTTTATTACAAATTGTTTCACTAGGTTGTTCTTCGAACAGTGCTAAAGCAATGCCTTCGTGATCAAATTTCTCAGATGAGTTTTTGATTTCATTCAATATTTTCTTGGGTTTGATCCGGTTTTTGTTGACTTCAAATGGGTTATTGACGGAATTTTTATCAGCGTCGAGAATCGAAGTGGGTGATGATACTGAATCTTGTAGGGTTTTGGGGGAAAAGAAGCCATTAAAGAACCTTGGTGAAGGAAGGAAAGATGAAACGGGTCGGGTCGGGTGTTGATCCGCCATGCTCGATTTGTTAAAGAATCAGGAAGAATATCAAGAATCAGAAAAAGGAAAGAAAGATTTCAGTAACTTCCATGGTGGTTTCAAGAAAAACAAGAAGTGATTCGGATTAAAACCCAAGTGTTAGTGACGAAATTGAGATTGGATTTCCTGTGATTTAATCTACCCATTTATTCAAGAAATTGGGGGTTTTTTGATTGATTGAAGTAACTAGGGTAAAAATGTTGATGTGTTTGATCTAAAGAGTTACATGTGTAGTCCTTGGAGATTCCGCCACGATGAACAATGAACATGTGTGTGTGTGTGTGTGTGTGAGAGAGAGAGAGGGTTTAGTAGAGTGGGTTTGGACTTTAGAGTTCGAAGGCTATATAAAAAGGAAAGAGAAGAGAGAGGGTAAAATTCAATAATGGCGATTTGCATTATTGTTTATCATTTGTACATTAATTAACAATTTTACATGTTATTTATTTTATCCGTATTTTTAAGGACGATGATGTATACATTTATTAAATTTCTCACTTTATTTGTTTATCATTTAAATATAAAACAATTATAATAACCTGCTTTTAAGACAATGAATAATGAATAGAAATGATAATTTTAATTTTTAAAAATGGTAATCACAACTCATATTTTTATAATTAACTTTTTATAGTTATTTTTTAATTAATTTTTAACTTTTTATACATAAAACAAGGTTGCTATTTTTAAAAAACTAAAATAAACATTTTTTTTTCTTATCTACAAATCATTTTTCTTTTTTTAAATATAAGCATCTTTTGATTTTGATTTTTAATATTATTTTTTTAATAAGAGGATAAGTAAGAACAATGAAAAAGTTTTTTTTTTAGGAATTACTAATTACATCTATTTGTTAAATCACATTTTTCATACTTCAAGTCCTAATTTCTAGTTTAGTCACGTACATACATATTATCAACCGTGATAGGGGACAAAAATCTTAGTTTATTCATTATCGTTTCTTTCAATCCTTTGAAATTTCTTATCATGTTAGCGGAAAATCTTTTCATCTTTTCATATTTTTCTCATCGTTATAATTCCACTATCATTACTCTCAATCCTTTCTAATTAAAAAAACTAGAAAAGACAGAGGAAAGCGAGCATAAATATAGGAGGGAGAGCTTCGGGTTATCTAAGTCGTGAGGCGATGAGCTGTGAAGGTTGAGGAGGGGCACTTTAGTGTTCCTTAAGAGCCGTGAGGCTGCCTCCTTACCCGTAGGATGACAGCAAAAGGCCTTAGAGAGTTAGAAGTGATAAAATTGTTATTTCATGTTTTATTGTGTATAGCTAATTGGTAATCATATACAAATCATCTTTACTATAATTTTATTTTAATTATGACAATAATTATCCCATTACTGAATTCCATCTTAAAATTTTAAAAAGATAATAAGGTTTGTCTATTTTATTCAAACAATTCTTTAGCTACAAAAACAGCTTAAGTTTAAATATTGTTAAAATTTGTATAAAAATTAATTATGAGTAAAGTATGATTTAATCCATTAAATTTACATTTTAAAACCATGTAACTCTAAACATAATTAAATAACATTTTAACCCTCAAATTTATTGCAAGCAACTAAGCAAGTGTTTTACCCGCTTGATTTCGTATAACATGTTTTAAACTTTAATTTGTTGGGTAAAATAAGGTTTAATCCTTAAACTTTACACTTAAAAACACTTTAATCCTCAAACTTGTTGGGATTAATACGTTTTTTTAAAAAGAAAGAATTTTGTCTATATTCTTATAAACTTTGATATTAATTACATATATATCCTTATAACACCTGAAAAAATACACATATATTCTTTTAAAATCTATTAACTCTCATGTATGTTCAAACACTTGTTTTAAATGTAACTAATTAGTAATATTATTTAAACTGATTTACCCAAAATCATCGATCAAATTATCGTTCATACTAGAATGAAGAAGATGGCTTTCGAGTCTCAATTGGTCAAGGTGGAGTGGAGAAATTTAAGTTTGAGGATTTAACAGTATTTTATCGAACAAATTTAAGTTTTAAAACGTGTTATAGGAATTCAAGTAGCTAAACATATGGTTGCAACAAGTTTGAGTGTTAAAACATTCATTAACAAAGTTTAAGAGTTAAACGCTTTCAAATACAAAATTTAATGACTAAACCAAATTTCAAACTTACTTTTTAATATACCAATAAATTGATAAATTTTAGTGAACTAAATAATAATGAAACTTTACAATTATTTAATGGCTATGACAAATACATCTTCACATGTGCATATCGTAAACAAACCATATTAGTATTTGAAAAACTTAGAGGGCGTTTGTTTCACAGGAATTGGAATTAAAAATTCCTATATCATAAGAGGTGTTTGTTTCACGGAATTAATTGAATGGAATTTGATCATTTCAATAAATTCCTTAAATCAAAAAATTGGGAATTCCCTTTTCAAATGGATGAAATTCTTCAAATTCATAAGAAAATCTTAAAACATAATTGTTGTCTCCCACCCTACCCCTAACTTACCTTACCTTACCCTACCTCCCACCCACACCCCATCCCACCTTACTATCCTATCCGCACCATATCCCGACCCCTACCCGACCCCACCCTAACCTCACTTTATGCCCTACCTCACTTTATTCTAGTCTACTCCACCTTATTCACCCTACCCCTACCTTCACCATACTCCACCCTTTATTGACCCGACCCTACCTCATCCTACCTACTCCACCTTACCCTACCCCACCCCATCCTAAACACTCAACCCCTATCCACCTTCATTTTTATTCACACTACCCCTTACCCCTACCTTACCTTACCCTATGGTAGGATAGGGTGGGTATTTAGGTAGGGGTAGGTAGAGTAGAGTAAACATGGGATACAGTAGGTAGATAGGGTATGGCAGAGGTGGATTGTGGGTAGTAGTGTAAAATATGGTGGGGTGGGGTAAGTAGGGTAGGGGTAGATTGTGGGTAAGGTGAAGTAGGTAGGGTACGGGTAGATTATGGATAAGTTGAAGTAGTGAGTGGGGTATGGTACGTAGGGTAGGGTAGATAGTAGGTAAGTTGGGTGGGGTAGGGTAGGGTGCTAGAGTAGAGGTAAAGGTAAGAAGTGGTAGGGTGGGTGTAGGTGGAGTAGAGTAGGGCAGGGTGAAGGTAGGGTAGGTATGATTAGTAAGGGGTACGGTAAGTATGGTGGAGTAGGGCGACTTAGAGTGGGGTGGGGTGGGGTAGTGTAACGCCGGTCTTTTCAAATTTCAGAGTATATTTTTTTTTATTTTAAACACGTGCGGAAGCTAATATTTAATTCACATTATACAACTTATATAAATATAAGTTGTAAT
>JAUEJL010119048.1:0-24223 GCA_032274825.1 Drosophyllum lusitanicum | reverse complement strand
AAATTACGAAAATGTCACTCCGCCCAAATTTTTAAAATTTAATCCGGACCATTGATGACATTGATCCAAAGGCTAAATTTAATCCCCTAGGACTATAAATTAATTATGGGCTATATTGAACATTATTCATAAAAATTAATTGAATACATGTACAAGGACGCTTGTTCATATGTGAATATTAATTTCCAATAAATCAATAATTGCATGATCGAAGATATATATAGCCCCTACGTACCTTGTAGCACAACATTCATATTTTCGAACAAGCTAGCTAATAGATTTAACTACACTGGTTAACGATTGATAATAGAAAGTTTAAGGGTTTAAGTCATTAAATAGCATCATACTTTCCTATAAATGTCAATGTAGGTAATTTAATTACTATTTAATTACCCAAATAGGTAATCTACTTTGTTGTCACCTATTAAAGTAAATAAGAACCTGAATTTTCGGATTACTCTCACCGTTCGATCACCACCAAACGTTGGTGCTCTGATCGGAATTCTTTCCCGGTAGTGATGGTGGAGTCTGATCGTTCTTTTGTTTGCCTTCGTTGCCGGATTTAAAGAAAACAGCAACAACACAACTTTCTTTAAAACCCATAACGACGGCGGACAGGAGGCTGATCAAACTCAATCAGGGGCGGAGCTAGGATTTCTAAATAGGGGGGGCTCGTATACTAAATAGGAGTTTGATTATTTTGTAAGATAAATAAAAAATGGAAGTTCGTTTAAAGACAAGAAATTACGTGTTAAAATAACACTTAAATCAATCGTTTTATCATTAATTAACATGTTTGTAACAAAATATTAAATAAAAAATATTTCGGATCATAAAAATTAAAATAATAATGATTTAATTTGATGACGTTAACTCATGATTTGTGATTTAATAATTCAATAACAAAAATAATTGTTCACTACAAACTCTTGACTCAGGATTTCAATAACAGAAGGTTCTTTATTATATTAAATTTTATAATACAATATTATAAACTAGATAGTGAAATACGTTACTCCTATTTCTTCTAGTTTCCAGATTCTATAATGGTTTGGTTTTGATATAATCAAAAACAACATTTACATTTAAATTAAAACGTAGCAAAGGTAAAATTGCAAAAATGAGAATAAAATATCAACCAACGAATTGGAAGCGGAGTAAAATTTCATGAAAAACATCTCGAGAAAAAGTGAATAAAATAAGAAACCTTTCATACCCTTAAAGACAGAATATTGCGTCAGCCTTCATTGTTTATAGTGGTGTTATATTGGGTATTTAATTTTATTTAAGGTTGAACTTAATAAAAAGTAGACTAATTTGGCTTATAATATACAAGGACTTTGGGCTAATTAGCGGGGGCCAAACACCCTTCAGCCCCCCTCTGTCTCCGCCACTGAACTCAATCATAACCTCTAGGAAGGAATTCTGGTCATGTCATCAAAGTTTGGTGGTGATCTAACGGTGCAAACTCTGGTTAGAGCCAAAACCCTAACAGAAAAATTCAAGTCATTACTTACTTTAATAAAAAAGTAAATTACATACGTTGACACTTTTGAAAAAGCAGGCTGCTATTTTGTGGCATAAACTCAAAGTTTAATCAAAAACCTTAATTCAACAGGCCGGTTTAATAAATGTTGTGTGGTGCACATTTTCTTCTGTTACGTACAACGTTTTTCTCAATTTCTTTGTTTCACGTAGCCATGCATATATGTTTATGTTCAAACTCTCCAAAGTTCCTTTATAAAGCCTCGAAAGTAGTTTCAACCCGGCCAAATTCTAACAAGTTTAACCAACGAATACATGGAATTAGTAGACAGAGAAGAAAGTGAATATGTATATATCACATTAATTAAGTGGATTTACCTAAAAAACAAATACAGGTGACTTCCACTAGGAAAAAGGCGACCTACCTCTCTTAAGCTTTATATCAAACACTTAAAAGGCTTTGGAAACTTGAGTTCTAAAGTTGGTTGTTGAAGGTGATAACGATGTACTTTGCAGTACATTCATCTTTACAAAAATACCCTTTTACATTATAGAAATATCATTTAAGATTGAAAAACAAATAGACAGTTTAGATTTATTCTCGTAATTAATAATTAATAAAATTAGTTCTTGCTTAAACTTCTTTGTATATAAGCATAGTAAGCTACCCGTGTTATACTATGTCAAGGAGAAGAGAAGGACGTACAGTGGGGAGTTTGGTGGTGATCGGTGGTAACAAGGGGGCCCGGAGGATGTGATGACACATTTTACATTGACATATAACACAAATAAATTGAAATTATAGCAAACCTGAGGATAGGAAGAGAGCCGGACAGTGGCAGGCCGGTGCGTTAGAGGACTGTGGAGCGATGGCAGCAACTAAGTACGTAGGAGCGTGCCGAAGGGATGGTGGCGGCATGCGGTGGTGATGGAGCGATTTTGGGGTGGAGGCGGGATGTTTATCGGCAAAGAGAGAAGCAAGAGCAAAGGCTAGAGAGAGCGACAGTAGTGGAGATGGAAAATGAAGAAAATGGAAACAAAACCCTTTTGACTCATAAGCAATAGCAGCGACATCTTTAAGGGCAATAGCAATGACATGACGATAGCAACGACCCTGTGAAATATTGGGTGTGAAATTTACCCGGGCTCTTTTTAATGGCAATAACAGCGACACTTTTAGCAACGATAATAGTTATAGCGGTGATACTAAATGCATGTAGCTTGGTGTCGATGCTAATACCTGTGTTGTTGCTAATATTGTCGCCGCTATTGTCTGTATTTTTTGTAGTGATAAAAACGATAAACTATTAATTGTAGTAGTAAAAGATACATAAACTAGATTAATAAAGTTCTCCCTTAATCTGCCTATATACAAGTAGTATGTGTGTGAAATAGTGTGTGACAGAGAAAGAAGCATGTGTTTTGGACTATACTAGTAGAATACCCGCACATGAATAGTATGTACGTGCTCAATAACATTTCAGATTTAAAAAACGTAAGGATATGGTATTTGCGAAATGCAGTGTTTCTTTCGATAATATATTTGTTTTCTTTCTCCTTTTTTAGTTTTATGTATTTCACTTTTAATTTTTTTATTGGTTGTTAACGTAAATTTTTAAAGACAATAAAATAAGAAAAAAGTTATGTAATTATGTTTAAGGTGTTGTTAAACAACAATTATTGTAAATGAGTTGAGAAATATAATTAAGGAGATGATTGATTAGGCTTTGACGTTGAGTATTTGTTTTATTTATATAAAAACATAGTACTTAAAATAAAGTAGTCTTAAAAAGTTAGAGAAGAAAGAATGATTAAACACTGGTATAGATAATATTTATATATGATAATGTCATAATAATTAATATATATGATTAAAAAATGTTTGTAGTCATGTATATAACACCATAAAAGGAAATAAAGGAAACCTATGTACGTTTTCCCTACGTTAACGTCTCAACCATTTCCTTTTTTCTTCTTTTCTCTTCTCTTCTCTCTTCGTCTAGACGTACGTACACACACACACACACACTTCCAGAGACAACAAACACAGTTCCAGAGATCCAGTTAATATATAGAGAGAGAGAGAGAGAAAAGTTGTAAAGAAAGTGTGTGTATATGTGAAAAATCAAGAGATGGAATTGCATGCATAAATGTCATGAAGAATAGAGGAGCAATCGTGTTGGGTTTCTATTGTTGGGATTGGGAATTCTTAACGGCCCTTCTTCTCTTCTCCTTCTAATTAATCCCTAGCTTTACTCCTCCATCGATCCATCCATCGATCGATCATCTCTTAGTTAAACTGTTTATTTAATTTTCTTCTTTCAATTACTCGATCGATCGCACCATCAATTACTTAATTAAATAGTACGTACGGACGTTATGATGGTAGAGAAAGATGGTGTTGATGGGGGCGGTGAGTTGTTGGTAACCGCCAAGTCGTCTCCGTCGCCGTTTCTCCTGAAAACGTACATGTTAGTTGATGATCCAGCCACCGACCACGTTGTGTCTTGGAACTCCGACGGGACAGGTTTCGTGGTGTGGCAGCCGGCGGAGTTCGCCGGAGACTTGCTTCCGACGCTATTCAAACATAGCAATTTCTCAAGCTTCGTTCGCCAACTCAATACTTACGTATGTCTCCATCCTCTCTCTCTCTCTCTTTAATTTCTTCATTCACACTCTTCACCATCTTATTTTATTAATTTAATTAATTAATTAATTTCCATATATTTTCTTAATTGCTTTGGTAATTAAACATAACGCCCGTCATTGACGGTATCTAATAAAATTCATCAACTTAATTACTTATCATTGAATGTAGAAAATGATAACGCCGTTAATTTCTTGATATTTATAACGAAAAACACTTTTGTAATTTAAATCTTAAAACAATTTATTAATTTTAATTTGGGTTAAAGTTGCTAAACACAAAAAACGTTTCCCTAATGTTTCATTTTTTAATTTTGTAATGTTTATAAAAGGGTATATATTGTATGTGTAAAAATTTGAAATAAATAAGGGACATAATAAAATGTTTTTTTAAACATGAACGAGTGTAATTAATGACTCATTTTGTTAACAATAATAACAGAGTTTGTAAAGTTGATATGTATATTTATTATTATTTAGATTAGATATGTAGTCTTAATTAATTAGGGGTGAGGTAGGATTGTCAAACCAGAAAAGAGACTAGAATTTCTCTGACTTTTGGTGAAGTTTAAATAAGAGTCGAGTGGTTGTTGGATTGTAAAATCAGATCGATCGAGGAGGATAATTAATTAATTACGTACTTACGTGGAATTTATATCAACCATTTTTCAATCATTATATTTGTTCCAACATCTCATCTATATATCAGTTTGTTTTATTCTTTTTATTAAATTCAGATCGAGACTAATTAATTAATTATTAATTAACCTAAAATTAAGAAATTATTGTATTTTATTATTAAAAGCATTTTGCTTGTTAATTACTATCTTCCAAGGAATAGATTTTTAGTTATTATTTTCATACATGACGAATTATTATTATTATTCACGTATATTAATTGTTAATTAGCTAACATTTAGATCATATAATCTCATTAGCTTTATAAACACATAAGAATAAGAAACTAATTTACACACGCATACATATATAACCACTTCTAATATACTATAGAATCAATTTTTTATACTAGTTTCATGTTAATTAGAAACTGATTCTACACTGTGAACTCAAAATATAATTATGGGCTTAATATATGTAGGGTTTTCGTAAAGTTGCAACAAGTCGATGGGAATTCTGCAACGAAAGGTTTCACAAAGATCGTAAAGAGCTACTATGTCAGATTAGAAGAAGGAAATCATGGGCCAACAAGCCCCAACAACGTGCCACCCAAAACGTGAAAGAATCGGATGATGATCAAAGGTCGTCATCCACTAATTCTTTATCCTCAGGGTACAACATCCTGGTGGACGAGAATCATAAACTCAAGAAGGAGAATAAACTGTTATGTTCCGAGCTTTTGAGTATAAAAAAGAAGTGCAAGGAGCTCATTGATTTGGTTGGTATGCACACTAATAGCTGCTCAAAGAAAGAAGTAGAAGAAGAAGATCTAAGGCCAAAGTTGTTTGGGGTGAGGTTGGAGGTACATGGTGATAAGGAGAGAAAGAGGAAGAGTATTGATGAAGAGGTTAGTGAAAATGCAAGAAGAATCTTACTTTCAATCAATGCAAACAAGTAGCTAGATAGCATAAATAAATTCTAGACACACAAGGATCACTTTTGATTAAATGTATCACTTTGAAAGAAATGTTTCTAAGTGTTTTAATGTATAGGAGTTGAGATACTTTGTATCTCTAATGTCTCATGTTATATAGTTACAAATTGCAAGATTTGGAACAATAAAAACATTTATGTTACATCAATTAATGTTAACTCAAACTTTCATAAATCAATATATCATGTGACTTTATGTTACATCATCAACGATAACTCTTATCTTTTTATAGACCAAATTATATCATGTGACAAGAATACACTATACAAAGCATCGATGCTAAATGGTTTTTGATCAAGTCACGGAAGAAATGTACGTGAGTAAAGGCATACCGGGGAAACCTGCTTCTAGCATCCCTATCATCCAGTCTCTTTAGAGCTAGCCTCAAGATTTTAGAGACCCTTTATAATTTAGTAAAAATAGGCCCTAAATGAGTATATGTAGTATTGTATATGGATAAAGTTTTGGGCCTTAGTAGAGAATAAGCCATATTTGTAAACATATCTTGAACTCCCATAAGGCTGGCCTTGAGTCTTTTATATTCTTGAGTTTTTTAAGGAGGAAAATAAAGAGAAGAAAAGTGAAGAGAAAGAAAAAAAAAATTAAACAGGATTCCTGAGTTTGAAGAAAAGAAAATGAAAAAAGAAATGAAGGCCGACTTCATATCATTTATAGTCATCCCATAGATAAGAGGATACATTTTGAACAAAATAACCCATATCTCTCCCTTCTTAAAAAAACTCATGCAATAATAAAATCAAGAAATTTGAAAATAAAGTTAGAAAAATCAAACAAAATATGTAACCATCATCTCCCTTCTACTCTAGATACTAATGTCCAAATAGAAAGATAAATGAAGGGTGTATTCTGTTTAAGTTGTCTGAAAGATGGGACAACGAGTTGGAGGACGCTGCAGAACCGCGTGATTGATCCATCTGCGCTAGAGTCCTTAACTTAAAATATATATGGTCTAACCAATATTACCCATGATGGTCGTCCTTGATTGAAACTTCTATAGTACTGGAACTCTTTACTTCCTTACATGTTACGAGGGTAGATAGAATCTTGACGATTTTTATATTTTTATTTATTTGTTAAAGACACGTATTTTCTTATTTTTTTTTCCTATTGCCGCTGATGCTTAATTGAAATCTAATGTGTTTTTTAGTTCGATATGAACAAGAAGACTTTTAAAACCCGAGGTTAATCATTTGACAAACTATGCATTTAATATATAAAATATTATGTTTCCAAAAAGGTTTACCAATTGATGTGTGCATTTGATAAAAGTCCAAGTTAAATGAGTTATTTTAATTCATTGTAAGGATTAAAGTATGAAAAGAATGGTCTTGTATTTGACCCTTTCATCATGAAATAAATTAGGTTTTGACTCATTCTTAATGCTTTTTCTTAATTGTGCTTTCATTCTTAAATTCTATTCTTGTTAAAATAAATGATGTAGTATATCTTATCTTTAATTTTTAAACTAATCACTTATGTAAACAAAAGGATTACTTGCTTACCTACTCATAATTTTACATTATGTCAAGAGTTTTATCACAAAAAAGAAATATGTTTATTTCTTATTTCATTTTAGTAATAATAATATTGTACTAATCTGTTCATCCAACTTTTTGAAATTGTTTTTAATAGTAATTTAGTTATATACCAAATTAAATGTACGTGTTTGGTTTTAAAAATAATAATTATTAAACATTAATAAAAAGATATTAAATAATTATAAAACATGAAAGTAATGATAAATTATTACAAATGACAATGGACGACGTCAGCACCAAGAACAATGGTGGAAGCGTCGACACGAGGGGTAGGACAGACATGACGGTAGAAACGTGGTATCATGATACGAAGAGACGTGATTATATTTCTTGTAAAAGTCATCAATTATTATTGTTAGAAAAAGAGGCAATAAGGTCAAGTATTTATCGGTAATAATGAAAAAGAAATTAAAATGATTATAATTTTTTTAAATTTATTATATTAAGAATTTAGTTAAATATGATATTTTGAAAAGTTATAAAGAGTAAATATAATATTTGTAAATCATGGTGTGCAAAAATGACATTTTAAGGTTTAAAAAGGTCACATATGAAATACTTTCTAACAATTTTAATTCAAATTAAAGTCAAAATTGAAACTAACCAAGAAATATAAAAATTAGATTTCAATTTTTATCAAAATAGATGGTTCAAATTTAATTTTTTATCTAAATAAATGTAATAGACTTATTTAAGTCGGTCTTTTATTTATATTAGAAGATTAGCCGGTAAAAGCGATGTAGGCATGTCAGTTTTGAATTATTCAAACATTTATCTCACAAGCACCATTGTATTCACCTTCATCACACATATTTTCTATTGTGTTTGAATTCAACGATGGGATGGGATGGGAAGGGGAAGGGCCAAAGGGGTGGAGTGTCAATTAAGAGTGCTTGGTGAGGTGTTATGTGTATGATATTAGTCTTTTAAGAGTTGTTGTAAGGTTTGATTTCCCTGATAACAATCATTTATGGTTATCATAACAATAATAATAATAAAATCAGTGGTTGACTTTCACCCTCTAGTTAGCACTTTAACTCGAACAAGGATCTAGTATGGAGGTATTTATATTCTATATACTTTTCATTTATGATTGATCTATTTGCCTACCTTAAAATCATATGGTGTACCCTGATTCCCACCCACCTTAACTTACTAGTTTTTTTTTTAATTTATTTTAACGGCTAAACACACACTCTTCTAATTCTACACCTATTACCTAAACTAAAACCTACGGTGACCGAAGAAAAAGATTCTTTTTTCCTTAGTTTATTTGATCAAATAAAAAATCAACCTGGGGATTGCTGAATAACACACACAAAAATATAATAAATATATAAAGCAACAAAGCTATCATAGTATGTTTGAATTCCTCCGATAGAAAGGGGAGCACCTTCCCGAACTCCTATACCTTACGTTACTAGCTTAAGTTTAAGCATCCTAAGGCAATACCTAAATTGCTTAAACTAATAAGAAGGATTTATTATTAGGTCCTTTTCATTTAAATGATGCATATGAGAAAATAGCAGCTAAAGAAAAGGATCATGGATGCTAAATAAGGGCATAATATGTAAGATTTTTGTGAGAAAGCATGTTTAATTGTTTACTTATCATTGTTTTATTTACCTTTTTAACAATATTATTTAATATTTAATGGTGTTGCTAATAACTTTGTGCTAAATAAACTCACTAACTCAGCAGGATGCAACTTAGTCAAAAAGGTTGGAAAACAAACAGCAATTACTCGCTTGTGATTCCCGCTTCATCTAAAAAATGTTTAAACAGGATCCCAGAATAACATGGGCAAATGTAAACACCACCCTATTTCCCAAGTTAAAGATGGAAAGTTTTCGGCTTTAATCATGATGTGTAAGGTCATGGCTTCACAACAACCAACATGGATTTCTCAACAAAACTATGATCATAATACCAGCAACAATTTACGTATATTTTTTGTGTATGTACCATGTCTCAGGCTATGCTATTCTATCAACTAATAACTCACTATGTTGGTCCAATGACCAACTCCGGTAAAATATAAAAAACCAATACCTCCTCTCATCAACATTGGAGAATTTTTGTAGCAGAAGACTCATGGATTGGCAGCGAAATGACTGAAAATGGTTTCAAGTGTTGATTGGCTGATGCTATACTCTGCTATCCCTAGTTGGTTTCTGCATCAAATTTAATTTAGTTAAGAGTGATGAGATAACAGAAAGAAATTACACACACAGAGAGAAAATATCCTATGACCTGTTTCGCTCTATGAGTCCAAATACATCAGCAAGTGAGAAATCTTCTCCTCGTGGCAACTGCAGAAATAACAAGAGTGATACTCAAGTAAAGAGACTGCTATAATAACTTGTATCTGATTTCATATAAAAATTTGAAGCTGCAATTTATGTCGCCATGGAGTAGGCCAACTGATAGATGACATAAACTTAATATCTCTGTCTGTGACTCTGATTTTAGGTAACGTTAGCAAAGACAACCTACATGCTATATAGAACTACTAATCTATGGAAGATTATGTAAAAATTGATGAACAGCATTTACCTGATATTTAACACTCAATCCATTGGAACCTTGAGAAGTTGCCCCAGGAAAAGAAGCTAGAACAAACGAATCTATTGTCGAGAATTTCTCTTTTGCTAACCACCATTCTGAGAATATTGGTAGTGGGAGACCACCTATATGTCAACCACCAACCAGTCATACATCAAATCCATCAAATAGAATAGAAATATGCATATATACATAGTGTAGCAGTAGTAGGAAACAGAAACTACCATCACGAGCCAACTGCTCGGGTAATTGCTCGTTAAACGTGCTACCGGAGCCAATGTTATCAGTAAGAGTTCTTATCCTTTCTTCGTCGCCAAGCCACCGTCCAATCAATATTATCATTTCTCTTGATAAACTAATCTCAGTGGCTGAAGCATCTTCAGATGTTATGGAGTCATCCCCCCGAATACAAACTTCAAGATCACCAAAGATGCTCCTTGGATGAGAAGGCATCTCAAATAGCCTTTCTTGAATTATTTGACAAAGATTTTCCAAATCAACCGACCTAACTTCAGTGGGTTTGACCTAAGGATAATACAATACAAGATGGTAGTTTAAAACAAAAATCAATTACAAGAAAATAATAATCAGATGATACAATCATTCGTTATCAAATTACCTCCAGTTCAAGATGATTCCCAAATCGTGTTTTTAGATGCTGTGGACTACCGATACACCTTAGCTTTCCTCCAACCTTAATTTACATGGCACAAGATTGATAGATGAAATCATCAAAAACCATATATGTATAATCAAGTAAAAGATTGTTACCATTATTCCAATTCTTGTGCAAAGTGCTTGAGCTTCGTTCATGCTGTGAGTAGTTAGAATAACCGCTGTTTTTCCACTTCTAGTTGATAGACGAGAAATAACTTCCCACATAAACCGCTTTGCAATTGGATCCATTCCTAGAAACACCCATCATACACAAGTCATTTTAAACTGTAAATCCAATACTAACAAAATAATAAATACAAACATCCTATAGAATGCGATAAAGTAAAAATATTACCAGTGGATGGCTCATCCAGAAAAACAATAGGAGGATCTCCAATCATTGCAATTGCAACAGATAACTTGCGTTTGTTCCCCCCACTCAGTGTGAATGACTGTTTAGAAGCATGTCTTAACAAGTCAAACTCGATCAACTTATCCATTACAACCTGCCATGTTTGTATTGTCGAGAAAATAAACCATTAAGTTAACAATATATCTTGATTATATAAACACAACGGTAATAACTGAAAACTTCACCCAAATGGTTTTTAATGATTTTGTTGACCACTATAATGTGTACTATTATGACTTGATGATGCAAGACATTTATTAAATCTTTCTCCCTCATGGAATCGAGCACAAAGAAGTAGTGAAGAAAGACATACATTTTCTAGCATGTATTCAGGGACACCTTTTATTCTAGCATAGAGTTCAAGATGTTCTTGGACAGTCAGAAATTCTAGCAGAGCATCGAATTGTGGACAATACCCAATCTGAAACAAAATCCATTAAGAAAAATGTATTAATATTAAATTTAAATACGTAGTCTGATAAATAAAAATCACAGAAAAGGCGAGTAGAATGAAATTGGCGTACAAGCTGGCGAGCAGCTTTTGGGTTTTTCCGCATATCTTGACCAAAAATGAATGCAGTTCCGTCGGTTGGATATATTTCTCCTGCAAATGATTTTATAAAATTCAGAAGGTTGACCATTAGTCAAATAAATAAATAAAATATCCCTCAACAGAGAGAAAATACAGGAACTTGTGGACCAAAATCGATGCAATTGTTATCGGTACTGTACCTGATAGCATAGACAAAGTTGTGGTCTTCCCAGCTCCATTTGTTCCAAGAAAACCAAAACATTCTCCTTCTTGAACAGAGAAAGTCAATGAATGCACTGCCACTTTCTTACCATGGTTTCTACCACCAGGGAATACCTAATATACAACACACATGAATAAAATGGATTTAATGGTTTTATTTACCGTCACCTAATGGCCTACCGGATAAGGCACTAGCTCCGTATAGGGGGTTTCAACTTTCAATTAGGAATGGCCAAATATGGTAAGGAAACATCCACAGTAACGGTTAGGCCTCGTACATCTGAGCAAATGCTCGATCCCGGGGAGAAGCTCTAACCGGGAAAAATTCCTTTAAAAAAGTATGAGGTAATGATATAATTTGTTTAGATAAAATGACGAAATAAAATCACCTTGCGGAGATTACGCAGGTAAATGATGGCTTTATCAATGGAACCTGAAAGAACCCTATTTCTTTCGGTTTGGACATCTATATCTTCTTCTAGATCAATGACAGTAGTTTCTGCCGAAGCTCTCAGAAGGGGTTCAGAATATGCATCAGAAACAGTTGGGTTTTTTCTTCTGAAACCTCTCAGAAAATCCCACATGCCAAATGAATTTAGTTTGTGGGGAAGGAAAAACTCAAGGCCAAGTGTTAGAAGAAAATAAATGATGCCCTGTCACATAAAAAGAGAATATATTAAAGTATAAGTCAATTTCAATTTATGTTATAGTTTCATTGATGAAAGAGATTTATTTCAAAAAGTAGCCATTAATATCATCAGTCAAGTAATCAGAAACACACCTCGGCGGCCAGATAACAAATAGATCCACCAGAGACATTCCACCCAAAGTATCCGTCACCTGATCCATTTTTCATTCCTTGACGTAATAAAGCTAGTGAAGCTAGTCCATCAGCAAAGCAAAATCCAGGAGAAAGTCGGAAGAAGTTCTAGTACAAAATGTTAAAAATGTCAACAACAAAAAGAAATAAAAAACTCAAATTCATAATGGCTATACACAAACGCATTTAGTAAATACTAGTCTTCAAATAGCATAAGCTATGTTTATTTTGTTGCCATACATCAATCTGAGGTTCTGTAATGAAAGGTTAAATAAAAAAATAACAAAGAAAAAGTTTTACGCTCATTTATCCATTGAGAGGCCAAATTATATTTTGTAGTTCAATATGCGAAGTAGCACAAGGTTTGAAAATTTGGGCAGAAAGCTTAAAAGCAACAGAAATACTAGATATGACTCAACAAGACAGTAAAGTAATGTAAATTCTTATCTTAAATGATATATCTTGACAAACTACTAAGCTACCATAAATGATATTTACTAGGAAATCCAACCTTGAGAAACGAATTCAAGTCTTGAGTTGCTGGTATAAACCCCATAATGAATGATATTACCATAAGAACGATCCCTGTGAAAAAGTGGACCAAGAGTACCACGTTCTGCAATTATAATACAAGAATCAGCATAGAAAAAACCGTGCCACATTTGGTTTCAGTGTCATAATAAGATTTAGGAAAACTGTACCTGTGCCATACTGTGTTCTGAAAAGAAAAAGGTTAAGCAATATGTTGAAGATGCAATTGCAAAACCATATTCCAACAGAATGAGAACTGTAGGCAACAGAGAACCACTTCCAATGAACTGTTCTAATCCTACAAAAACAAGAAACAACATTGAGATATCAAGAGACAGAGGACACATGCAATCATGTTGACATGACAGCAAAATCAAAGTTGTGAAACATAATACATTCAGTAAATTTATGTAAGAAAAGGGTGTGTCATCATCAGGAAATTAAAGAAATACCGAGTCAAACTACTGTAGCTTAGGAAAAGTAACCATTTGGAATTGCTATACTACACAAAGATACTACTGATGTAAATACATAGTTACATACAATATACCTCAAAAATGTACACCAAATAAGAGTTTAGTGACTTACCAAAGATGTAAAAGAGAAGTATCGCAAAAGTGGAAGGGAGTAAGAAGCTTATGAAGTCCCATATATATGTTGATATCCAATACGACAATATAGATACCTGAGTGTTAGTAATGGTAACCCAATTAAAGACTGAACTTTGAAGCATCTATTGCTGATCCAAACACTGTGTTAACAAAAGAAAAGAGTTATGAAAACAAGCATACCCCACTAATTAGTTGTTGATGCTTGGCTTTTACTTCACGCTCCTACAGAAGATATGCATCATGTTATATAACCCAAGAACAAAATCCCCAAATGATTTCTTTACCAGTTACTTAAATTGGTTTTTACCATAAACTGTCGGTAAGTCTTAAAACCTTGATCTAAAGTATTGCATCAAATGCCCAGATCAATTGGTATATTCTCAACTAATAACTGTTATGGAGCATGTTCCCAAAGATGCCAAATTTAACATCGAATTAATTTTGAATTAGATAATTCTAAGCATGAGAAACCTATATATTAAGCAATTTAATTATAGAAATACTCATTGTTGGTTATAATCAGTTAACCCTAACTCTAAACATGCATTCAGCCAAGACCTATAAGTAAGTCTAACACAAACACCTTCCTTAGAAATGTTATTCGTGTTACTAAAGCACTAATAAAACATAAACCAAGTTTTTAAACAATTGAAAGGAAAAGACAAAGAAAACAATGGGAGAGTAGCATACCTTCACAATGGCGACAGCAAATGAAGCAGGAATGAAGGAAAATGCGATACTCACAACAATAGCTGCAGAGAATGCATCCAGATCCTACAAACAAGGATCATACAGTTCAGAATTTATTTACAAACAAACGAAATGCACATATTAGAAAAGAATATTGTATCCTTAAATCAAGATTCGCCAGAAAGAAATATTTTGTTTGGAGTGTCAAGGAGTCTTGGGAGAATTAAACCATAAAATTCAAAAATAAATAGACAGGATACTTGACGTTGCAGGCGCTGGCTTTCTGTCATCGGAAGTGGATGATTACGTGTTTGTATGGTCATATTCTTATTAAGCGTGGCAAGCCTAAGAATTGCAGCATTCATTAAATTTATAAAAGTTGGAGCAGCATGCTGACAAGTGCTGTTGTGTAGAACCGTGTAACCAATACTACCATCATCATTCTGAGCATCCATTACAACGGCCCCATATCTGCATCAACATGAGCATAACAATCAAGAATGATAGTTTCTATAATTTTAGCATCCTTCTAAATGTTTAGGAACTTATGTAGGTAGCATGTATAGAACTTAAGAAGGTCGAGCAAGTACATTCAAATATTTGCATGGACACGGAAGAAGATCCAACAGTAAGGAAAGCAAAACCCTGTCTATATAAACATATTAGGAAGTACACACTACACAGTGAGTTAACTGGAAATTTAACATTAAATCCCCAATATAATAAAATGAATGGATGAATATTAGGAAAAAAAGAAGAAAACATAAACAAACAGAAGATAGAATAGGTTTATTGGTGTGATATAAGTTTTGTAAATTAAGAAACCAAAGCACAAATTTATGAACCATGGTTTGCCTCTTATTCAGATTTTATAAGAGATGCAAGATACTTCAGTTGGATGCTTCCTCTCTTTATAAATTAATATATCAGGCATCAATATGAAAAATGTTCAATTAATTATTCATCCAAAAGCTTATGTTATCAAGGAATTATTATTTAAACTTGCTGACCTGTGACCCTTATTGTGTACTCACAGATGTCAATACGTTCACTTAAAGGCACATACAAGAGCGCAAACCGCACCAACAAAGTAAGGAAAGAAAAAGTAACAATGCGACCTAAAAAACCAGATTCAAATTTCAACACAGTTTCAGGTAAACATCAACCAGTCAATTTTTTAAAGAGTACACAAAACTTTAAAACATGAAAGGGCACAGAGAGTTGTAACAACAGTTATAGATCCTGAGGTCTATTACGGCTCTCATTCTAAGCATGGCACCTTGTTCTCAACGAAAATATGTTGGGGTGGTATATAACATAAAGAAAGTGAAACTGTGAATCCTTAATATAGAAAGTTGCAACAATTTTCTGAAATGTACATGCTAATTATATCTTTTGTTGGAAATAGAAGAAAACTTGAGATGCAAATCAAATTCAAGCTCCCCGAAACCACGATATATCCAAATGCAATAAAAAGCAACAGAAAACATCTAACATAGCGCACCTTGACTCATAGGTTTCATTGAAGCTGGACATCAGGTATTCACTCATGGAAAGCAGGAGTGGCCCCAAAGTTGGCCCTGCTGCCTCAATAGCATCTTCTAAAGCTTTATTAGGATCAGGAAACCTGTATGTGCTCTCTTTAAACCTTTGAATCCAACCCCCTTCTATATAATGTGAAACCTGTTTATCAATAGCACATAAGATGAAATCACTACGCAAAAGAAAAAAAAGAAACCACCATTAAAAAAATAGATAAAAAGTTTAAAAGATACCTCTTGTGCGATAGGTAAAGAGAGATCAAAAGGAATAGGACCACCGCCACCTTCACCACTAAGTAACGGATTAAAGTTTGACGTTGTGAAAGTTATGGACGGTTGGTCAGGATGTGGCTTTAAATCAAGCAGGAGAAGGCCAATAAACAAGAAGACAGCGGGAATTAATAACTGAAAAAGAATCGTTTTTCGATCTCTCCGAGCAGATATCCACCTCTTTATGAACAATGCTTTTGAATGCTTCCAGAATGTTGATCGTGTAATGAAAGAAGGACAACAGCTGTGCACACTGACAAAATTCAGAAAACTTAAGGCTGCTGCAACAAAAAGAGTACAGACCCTGCCCACCGCTGATAGCACTATCGCAAAGACAGTTATATAATTTCCAAAAAGTTTGGAACGTGATATTTTTTCCTCAACATAATCATCGCCGGTTTGAGATGAAGTAGAATCAGGCAGAACTATATTACTTTTTCCCTCCAAGCTCTCGTCTTCACTAATTTCACATCCTGCAACTCTCAAGAAAACCTCCTCTAATGTCGTTACAGATATACCATAACTCTCTATACCAAAATCCGTGTGATTCCCGAGTTCTGAGTTGGTTAAGTGAGGATTTGACTTTGATATGCAGCTTTCGATCTCCCTAAACATGCACTCAAAGGAAGAAGAAGATGCTAGAGGAAGCTTGAAGGAAATCTCAGTGCCAACCTGTAGCGTCAGATCAAAGTAGTAAGCTAACTGAATCCACACCAGCATCAACAATGGAATGTTGAAGATGCAGAAGATATTAATCAATATATGTTTTTTAGCAAGTAACCGAGACCAATCACAAGTAACATATAAATTAGCTAAAAGACCAGAAAAAAACCATATGTTAACATATAAGCGAGTAAGGTTTGAGATTTACTTCGCTCACACATGTTGCTGATGGAATATGTCTGTAGACGATATCCGCAGCTGCAGAGGCCCCAGGCGACATCTGAAAGTTTACACGAAAGTGAATGGAAATAAATGTGAAGTAAAATATTGAATATATTCCGAAAGTAAGAAACTCAAAGCCAGTACCTTCACCAAAGTAAGAGTGTAGCCAACCCCATATTGGTGCTTTAAGTAGAGGGAACTGCTCAAAAAAGAAACATTCCAATTGTAATCATGATGTAACTTATTTCAGATTAAATGAGAAATAAAGAGGTTTTACATTCCAAGACTTACTAATATCCATCTTCATTTTGAAAATTTTGTTTTTTCATTCAATTATGGAAAAGAAATCCATCAATGTAAAAGTAAAAAGAGGAACAGTGTAATAGGAAATTAGCCAGACTATTATACTTGCATAAAATAATAACCTAAGACTATATTTCTCATTTCAGAATGAAAAGTATATTGGAATTTTAAAACAGAAAAAGACTTTGAGCACCATGCTATAAAAGCATTAATTAAAAACCGGATGCTTCCCTAATCTTATTTCATGCATAGCTGATCACAATGTCAGTTTTTACTGTTCCAAAAAACGATTCAACAAAGGCTTTAATCAGATTAAAGAAAAATCACAAGTTTAATTGTTTGCACAAAACAAGGGAAAGTGATAGAAACCTTCCACAGCATTTCAAAGAACCATTAGCCATAATTGCTATTCGGTCTCCAAGGACATCTGCTTCATCCATTGAGTGTGTCGTTAATAATATTATTCTTCCTTTCTTTATTCTTTTGATAAGCTGCCACGTCAACCGCATTGAATATGGATCCATTCCACTAGTTGGTTCATCAAGAATAACAACCTAAGAAAACAGAAAATAAGAGCAAAAGTTAATCGATTTACTAACAAAATACACCTCACCTAGGTTCAACACCTTACCTTACTGTCTCCAATCAATGCTATGCCAAGGGACAACTTCCTTTTCATGCCTCCAGAAAGAGCACTAACAATGGTGTTAAGTTTATCAGCCAATCCCACCTAGTAGCCAAACAAGATTATGCAAATAACAACAAATGATGAGATTAATATCATGGACTCAAGGAGGGGAACTAAAATAGTAACGGGTCATGACAAAGAATAACAGTGCAGACTTAAAGAGTAAAACTTAGCATAGTTCAGGGACTAACTTCATCGACCATTTCAGTTACACAGCTGTCCAAAGATTCCTCGTTTACTCCCTTTATATTAGCAAAAATTTCCAAGTGTTCCTTTACCTGAATAAGCAAGGTTGAAAGTCAAGTTATCATCCATAAGGATATTAAGAAAAAAATGAAAACATATGGCTTTAACCATCTTTAATAAGATAACAAGGGACTATAAAAAGATCAAATCAAGAAGCCCTTGCTTGATTGAGAAGTGTCAGTCAAATAAGAATGGAAGACAGCAACTATCCTGGATCGAGGTTTTTAAATAGACTACTTGGGGAGAAGTGTTGCCATTGATTGAGATTTTTGTCATGTCATGTTACTAGTTCAAAATGTTGGGAGTCTCATAAGTAAAAGCATTGAAGAAAATCCTACAAGAAGAAAACCAAAAGTAATGAGAGCTAGCCATTGGAGGTATATTCACAAGTTCACAACAGACAAGTAATGCTTGATGGTCGCACGACAATCAATTGCTTTGTTGTTTGTGTTCTTTAATTCATGGTTTTTGGTGATTCCCATACTTGTTATTAGTCCTGGGCTTTAGTTTGAATAAACTTTGATTTTATTTATTACTTAATTTAATTGAGCTTCTAGCGATTGAAAATATAGCTATTTGCTCTTGATTCCAACTATGTCATTTTTCCTCGATTTTAACTTGTGATTATTTGACTGACTTTTCATTAAAATGTTCAAACCATTCAGTTAATTTAGGGTACAAAATGTATCAATGAGTGTGGGTGAATAGGAAAATCTCTCAGAGTCTCAGTTGATTTCGTGTGATGTCCTATTCAAAGTTTGTAGTTTCTAGCTTTAAATAAGGAAAACCACTATGATGAGGACTTACCCTTGGAATGTTCATCATCTTTAGACATTTAAGAACCCAAGCCCTGTAATCTACACATAACACAATTACTAAATCCAATTCTATAATTCAATAACTGTTACCTGATATTGTTTTCAACTTTCAATATAATAAGCTCATCCATCAATTTCATCAATACTAGTTATCATTTTAAATTGTCATAACATATGGGAATTCTAGATTTAGCTTCACTCTAGTTGTTTATGGGTTGAGTTAAATAACCACGAGTTGGTTTCACACCGTATATCAGTCATCAGAAGCTGAAGCTTCCTTCCACCAGAGTTGCTACACTACACGATCCTTAGCAGAGCAAATTTTCCTAATTTTATTATTTTAGAACTAGATTATGTCAAGGAGAGGGGTATGTAAGTACTAGGAACTAATAGCGAGTTATATAGATGTCAAAGAGGTCCATTGTCCTAATGTCTTGTAAACGGATGAAACAAATAAACTTTCATAGGAGCTAATTTACTTGGTTAAAGGAAGAGAAAATGTAGGAGGGAAAGCTGTTGCAAGATGCATAAGTTGGTTTAAATAAATAAATAGTGAGACAGTATAGGTCATCCTGAGTGGATTGCAGAAAGAATCCTTCATGCATGGTACGAACTAATGTCAGTCAAATAATAGTCTCAGACAAAAGAAATTCTCAAGAACCAATAAAAGGTGGTGTTTTAGTTACCGTCAACTCAGGGAAAAGGATATCATATTGGGGACAAACACCTAGATTCTTCCTTATGTCATCCTGCAGAAACAAAAAATAAATAAATGTCATTCAAAAACAAGATGGTTATGGTGAAAAAATAATAGTTTGGGAACCATAGCTGCAGCCTACAGACAAAGACTCTATCATCTGTCTGTTTCCGGTATGACAAAAACTATGTTATTGCATTATAACAGCACCTAAACTGCTTCAATAAGTGAACCTTCTACAGATCCGTCACATAAAATACATGTAACTTGAAGAAAAAACACCACATGTATGCCTTTCGTGCATCATTTCTCTGACAGGGATCGTGGTTTTACACTGTCCATTTTTTACGACCCCTAGAATCAATTCACCCAGACAGACAGAAATGGACACAAACTGAGAGCTTTCTAGCATGGATGACTATATACAACTGAAAAATGTGTGCATAAAATACCATGTCTGTTAAGATGCTTTTTCCAAAAACCAAAGCATCTCCAGAAGTTGGAGCAAGAAGACCAACGAGCATGGAAATTGTTGTGCTCTTGCCGGCACCATTATGTCCTGCAAAACCAATATGTTTAGAAAGCAAAATTTTCAATCTAGAAAAAAGTTAACACACAAAACCACAGAAATTCTATAGCAGAACAAATGAAAGAGTAAATCTAGGCCTATATTATTTAATCTTATATATCAATATAGAGAAAAGTTACCGTTCAAAGCTATTTAGCAGAACATACTGAAGTGTAGATCTAGGCGTAGATATCCATCCACGCCTATATTATTTATATATCAATATAAACCAACTCCAAGGTAGCCTAGTGGTTGGCGTCCCTGATTCTCACAAGAGGTCACGGTTCAAACCTCACTAGGGGTGTCCTTGGGTCGGCCACGGGTAGTCTCGAAAACAGCCACGGGAATACTAGTTAAGCCGTGTACATTTCGGGCCAAACGCTCAACTCCCCCCAGGTAGCCTGGACAGGGATCCCTCTCCGTTTATATTTCAATATAGAGAATATTTAGCATAACAAACTAAAGTGTGACTCTAGATATAGATATGTTATCCAGGCCTATATCATGTATATATCTCTAAAATTTTATAACAGCATAAAACTGTGTTATATCACAAAAGATGAACTCTACATGAAAAGGGTTGCAGCTACCTAGAAGTGCGAGTATTTGGTTTTCATATAATGTAAGCTGTAAAGAATCAACCGCACAACACTTCCCCTTGCTGCTACTATACACCTTGTGCAGATTCCTAATTTGGATGCATCTGCAACAAAGAACAAGGATGTAAGATCATTACCCCCGCAAGGAACATGGAGATAAGAGAACTATGTACGTATAACAGGATAATGGTAAAAACAATCATATGAAATGCAGAAGATTAGGCTGCGTTCACTTCAAGAAAAATCCTCCATTTTTCCAGAAAATTTTTCTAAGAAAACTGAAAATTAGAAAACATGTTCACTTGCACATTTTTCCAAGAAAACAGAAAACTCCCTCACTTTTTTCACATTTTCCCAAACTCCTTAATTTTTTCAAACTTCCATACTTTTTCAAACAACTTTTTCAATAAAACACTTCAACCAAACATGTTTTCCATTTTTTTCTGAAAAATAAAACTCCACCTCTTCATCTAAACACATTTTCTATTTTTTTTTCAGAAAATGAAAACTCCACCATTTTTCACATAAAACGAAAAACAGAAAAATTTTCTCTTGATAAACGCGGCCTAAGATGTGAGAAGGAAATTTCTGTCAATGCAAAAACGAAATGTCATTATTTATTACTTATTATTTATTTATTATATTTACTATACTGTTACTATTACCATTACTATTACTATATATACTATATTATTAAACATTTAAGTATTTTGAACTCTTAAATTTTAAGTATTTTAAAATTACTACATTAGCCTTCATATAAACTAAATAAAAACTTAAATGAAGTAACTATTAAATAGAGGTAATGAGATTCTTATATTTAATTTTAACAACTAAACTTTCCATTATTAAAAAAATATAAAGTCAAATTAACTTAATTATTAAAAAATATTTTCATTACTAAACCTATTCTATCATATAATGAGATTCTTATATTCTATTTTAATAATTAAACATTTCATTATTAAAAAATATCAAGTCAAATTAACTTAATTATTAATAAATATTTTCATAACAAAACCTATTGTATCATGTAATAAATATTTTAATGCAATTATCAAAAAATGTGTATAAGTAGACCTCATAAACTCGAATAACCTATGATCATAATTTATAATATATATTTATAATTTTTTTAAATAGCTCATATAATCAATTGTTTCAAATTAGTTTACTCTATTTTATTAATCTATTAATTTTAAATAGTTTCAAGTATTAATATTTTACACTCGTTATTTTCATGCATTTTAACCTATTTTATAAGTAGAAACCTTTTTTCTTATTTTGTTCTCAAAATTTATGTTAAAAATAATAAAGGAGTTGATTAAGAACAGAAAGATAAAGAAAATGGAAAAAAGATAAAGAAACTAGAGATGTTATAAAGGAAAATTATTCGTTGTCTTGGTATTACATGAATACCAAAAATGGATAAATTATCTAGTAGAAATTATTCGATACGGTCGCATTGCGTCGGTACCATGCTAGTACTATATAAATCATTTAACTTTCTCTCTTCTCTTTCAATTTAAGAGTTCTTAAAATTTAATCAAGACTACATCTTGACCATTCATTTGATCTAAATTAATATCAACCATCCATTTTTTAACCATTTCATTCTCTCTTATAATTACTAACATTTCAATCATTTAAAATATATCATTATACTAACACACTCTTCCATACCAACACAATCATCTATTCATCCACCCACATCAACACAATTTTCAAGATATATCTTATTATTTTTCTCTCTCCTTATTTCATAAATAAATTTTTTTCTTATTTTAATGTTTTTTTAAATTAATGAAGAAAATGATGGAAAAGGAGATGAAAAAAACGGAGATGTTGCTGAACAAAAACTAGCCTGTAATATTGAATCGTATGAATAACATACCATCATCCTCTTGAACAATATATTACAAAACAAAAACTATTTACTGCCGTCGCATTGCGCGAATAATATGCTAGTTTATTAAAAGCCATCCATGGTAGTCAGGATGAAATTCCTCTTCAATTGCAAATTCAAAAAAATCAGGTGCGTGGTTTAAACGTATAGTTGTTAGCCACTAATTTAAATTTGGATACTTTGTTTTTACAGTTTCTGGGACAATAGATTGGATGGTTCGATACAACTTAAAAGCTTTTTACAAGATATGTTTGATTTAGAAAACAATAAAAGATGCACTATCGCAGTATCGCCTCTCGTTTCTCCCATAACTCGGTTAATGTGTGTGTTCGGTAACAGGCTTATGGGGGATTATAGGGGCTTAGGATTCTAGTTTTCATAATCCTCGGCCCTCTAGCCCCGTTCAGGTGTTAAAATCTTGAGGGGATTATTAAAAACATAATCTCTTATAAGTCCCCAAAATAAAAACATTTTCAAGAAGCTTATGGTTTGGGTTTGAGATTATCAATTAATCAGCCCCAGCCTCAACTCTAGCCTCAGCCCCTTTCACCAAACACACCCAATGTAGCAACTTGGAATTGGTCTTGGTCAAATAATGTAGAAGCAGGGAGTTTATTAGAGAGAATTGAGATGCTGTTGGATTGAGATTTTAGCAATTGGTATCGGAGCTAGGTCGCGAGTTCGAATCCCACTAAAGGCATCTATGCGGCCATTATCCCTTTAACAGGGAACTATTATTTTCGAGCAGCTCTTCTCGGTTATCATTTGCCGCTGTTTATAATTGATTATTAATGATTCCATTAATTTGATGATCTAATGGGTCGAGGAAATCATGAATTTAAAGACTTTAACACCGTAATTTAACACCGTAAAAATTATTTGTTCTAACATATACAAATAAGTAACTAATTAAAATTTTAAAATTTATGTATTGGTTACATGGAAGAACAAACTTAAGTAAAAATGTGAAAAACGAACATAGGCTAAAATTGATTTTAAAATAAATTGATAGTCAAAATTAATGATTATTTAATTTAAAAGACTTTCAATATTTTAGTAGCTTAATAATAAAAAAATAACTTAAAAGATTTTGTTCCTTCATTTCCTTTGAAGTAATCTAAAGCTATGTAAATTTTGGATATTTTAAAGAGTTTTTTTTTTCTTCACATTTTGACCAAAAAGAATTCAGATTTGGCAAATTTCACCATATATAATATATCCAATAAGGAGTAAAGCACATTTAATGTGTTAAGCATATGTTTTTATGTACCTAATAAAACATAATAAAAGTGCATGTCTTAAAATACAAAAACATCTTTAGGACCCATCTTTTAACATATATATTTATAATAATATATAA
>JAUEJL010119037.1:0-11985 GCA_032274825.1 Drosophyllum lusitanicum | reverse complement strand
GTTAGTTCTCGTGATAACATATATTTCAATTTTTTAATAATAAACTACACTAATATTTCATTCTTGGCTAATAATAAAAAGGATTTATAGTCTTATACACTTTTTAAGTTAAAGTGTAAATTATTATTGTTTGTACTGTCTTGTCTGTCTTCTTGATCAATACCTACCAAAACAACTCCTTATAAACCATTTTTATTCGCCGCCGCCGCATTGCGCGGGTACCCCACTAGTTTTTAATAATGGATAACATCAAATGTGGGACAAATTTAAATAAATTTTAATCTATTTTTTGAAGGATGTGTATACCAAATATAAAATTAGTTTATTTTTTAGAAAATTTGGATGGATATGATTAATCAAGATAAAATGGATGGTTAGCATGAAGTAATGATTAAAAATTAAGAACTCTTAAATTAATTATAAGAGAGAATTTCGTATGATTTATAAAGTAATATAGATATAAATGTAATGCAACTTCAAAGAAAATGCAACCGATGCAGAATAATCTATAAATCACCTAAAAATTGAGACCATAAGATGCATGTGAAAGGCGTGGAATGAACTCCTTTAAAAGCTTAGATACAATAGAAAATAGGTAAAAATCTTTCCTTTTCACCTAAAACGAGGTTATCCAACCCGTGCGTTACGGCGGTAAACAAACAAAATGTTGAATAAAAATATGAAAACTAATTTTTAGACGCAAATGTTTAAAATAAAATGGAGAGAAATTTAAACATGTGTGGTTAGAAAAGTAGCGAATCTTTGTTTTAAAGAATTCTTATGCATTCATGCTATCTAATTTATATTATAATCGATACATGTTTATATTTTTTTGTAAAGAATTCTTAATTATGCATTCATGCTACCAAAAAAAGAATAATAATGAGAAAATTTGAAGCAAAAAAGGAGAGAAAAAACTCTGTAATAAGCAATCTAGGTTTTTCATCAGGAAACATAACAATTAAACTTGAAATAAAAATATTCATAAGAGTTAACCTTTGACCTAAAAAAATTAAAAATTATGTTTCACTAAAATAATAAAAAAATTAATTTTATTCTTATGCTTCTATGATAAGTTTTGATATTAAAGTTTTTAAAAAATAAGAAGTGATTAAAACCTAAGTCCTTGGCATGTTCTTATGGTTCTATGACAAGTTCTAATATTAAAGATTTTATAAAATAAGAAGTGATTAAAACCTAAGGTTTTGGTATAGTGGTATTGTAGTTTGGAAAAGCTGCTTCCCAATCTTAAGTTTATGAGTTCAAGTTCCGATAGTGAATGAATTAGATGGGTGAGTGTATTTAGCTGTTAAAAAATGATTAAAATAAAAATTCTTGTGTAACGCTTCATTAAAATTTATAAACCTTGTAATATAAAAGTTAAAATGTGAAGTTATATAGATTATGATTACAAATATCAAGAGATCAATATTATTTATTTTAAGTATGATAAAATATTTAATAATTCTTGTAAAAAGAAACAACAAAGTGATATAAAAGGAGAAAGAGATAGGCAGTGAATGGTAGTGGGCCCCACATATATAAAAAAGGAAAAAAAATTGTAGAGAAGAGAGTCGAACATGAGACTTGAAGGTTAAAAAGAAGAGTTTACACAAATCCGTCAAAGCAACATATTGCTATAGTAATTAATAGACACGATATTAAAATAAAATTTTATTATCAAGATCTAAAGGTAAATAGTGTTCAGGATACACACAGTAAATGGTTCCAAGTCATCTTTGTAGTATGGATTTTTACTCTTGATCATGCTTAATCTGAGATTGTGGTGTTGTTTTTGTAACTTAGACATGGCAACTACATAAAAAAGTGATGTACATCTATTAGATTATGAGGAGGAGACTACACGACTACAACCTAGTCAATCTGGAATTCCTAAGGGGTTCGTAGAAAGTAGGGCTAGAAAGAAACAAAGATTTACATATGGGATTGGAAGGAATTTCGTCTCCTCCCATCAAAACCAAGTGAAGCCTTATTTTGTGAATGCATTAACTGTGGTAATAAATATAGTGCTGAAAGTAAGTATGGAACTAGTAATTTACATCATCATGCGAAATGTTTTAAAAAAACAATTGCTGATATTGGCCAATCTATTGTTACATCTGAAAAAGGTTTTGTCTACACAAAACTCAAACTTCAATCAAGAAAAGTTTAAAGAGATGTTGGTACATGCAATTACTAGGCATGATTTTCCGTTTTATTTTGTTGAATATGATGGAATTAGGAGTATCTTACGTATTTGGAACCATAAACACCTAATTTTTCTAGGAACACCGCATAGTCTCATATAAAAAAGATATATGATAAAGAAATGAATATACTTAGTGGTGAATTAATTGTATGTCCTAGTAGAATTTGTTTAACATTTGATGCATGGACTTCTATTGCCACAAATGGATTTTAAGATTGATAACACGATATGTGGATAGTAATTGGGTTCTCCGGAAGAAATTTTTTAATTTTTCATACTTTCCTCCTCCACATAGTGGGATAGCAATAGACAAAAATATTACTAACTTGTTGGGGATAGAGAAGTGGTTGTTTTCTATCGCTTTAGATAATGCTTCTTCAAATGACTCTTGTGTTGGCATACTCAAAACTAATTTCACATCGAATAATCTTTTGGTGCATGATGATACTTCATTTCATGTTCGATGTTGTTCACATATTTTAAATTTGATTGTGCATGATGGTTTGAAAGATTCTGATGGTGGGGTGACTAAAATTAGAGAATATGTGAAATACATTAAGTGTTCTAAAGGAAGAATAATTAAGTTCAAACAATGTCTGAACAAACATCCTTAGAGACAAAGAAAATCTTAGAACAAGATGTTCCTACCTTTTGGAACTCGATGTATATCATGCTTTCTAGTGCTCTCTATTATCTTCGTGCTATATGTTACTTTATTGGTGTGATACCAATTCTCAAATGTGCCGCACTCAAGAAGAATGGGTTAGAGTTGACAAAATTCGTCAATTTCTCAAGGTTTTTTATGATGCAACAAATTCTTTTTCCGGGTCTCTCTATCCTACATCCAATTGGTATTTTCATCATGTGTTTTTTATTCAACTAAATTTGATTAAGAAGAGTAGAAGTACCGATGATTATATGAAAAAGATAGCTCAACAACTGTTCATTAAGTTCAATAAATATTTGTCCAAATTCAATCTTTTTTAGCTATTGCGGTGGTATTTGATCCTAGCTAGATAAAAGTACATACACTTTTGATGAGTACATGCAAACTTCAACTACTACGGACTTATCTTCATGTTCACGAGGTAGTAACGAGGTTCACTCCAAACAAGATAGTGAAAAAGACTGTAACTTCAACCATTGTACTGTATATTATTTTTTGACATGGATTATTCTTTAGTTACTTGTATCTTATATGCTAATATTTGCTAATAACCAAGAGTTTAAGACATACAAGTGTGCCGAGTTTGATTGTAATGCTAAAAAAAGTCAATTAGAAATTTATTTAGAGGAGTCAACTAACACGGACTTCTCTTCATATCTCAACAATTTAAATATCCGAGTCTTGCAAAATTAGTAAGGGCCACTCTTTGTGTCCCTATCTCAAGTGTTGCATCCGAATTGGCTTTTCATCTTGGCGGTGAATTCTTGATCAATATCGTAATTCAATGTCACCGCCTAATGTTAAAGCTTTGATATACACCCAAGACTGGTTATTTGAAGGAGCAAGTAAACTCATAAAGTGTGAATGTTGACACGCTTTTAAGTTAGGGTTTAGTTCACCAAAATGTATCAAACATGTCACGTTTTGCTATTGTGTGTATCGAATTTTAAAAGTTTCTATTGTGTGTATCAAACTTCTAATTTGTTACTATTGTGTGTATTTTGGTTACATGAAAAAGGAAAAAATGTATGAGTTTAGCACATACAATAGAAAGTTTAATACACATAATAGAGCAAAATTAAATGTTCGATACACACAACATAAAATTTAAAAGTCTCATACACATAATAGCAAAACGTGACAAGTTGGATACATATTTGTGAACTAAACCCTTTAAGTTATTATATGTTTGAAATTATATATGTCATATTTTGCTATTTATATTTCTCTTAATGCAGTTGTATCATAAATGAACTTGGATGAAATCATTCGAAATTTCAATGAGGAAATAAATCTAACGAACATGTCACAAATTTAAAAATGTGGTGAGAATTGTTTAAGGGACTTCAAATATTTTATTTAATTTTTTAGATTTGAAACATCCAAATTATGTTATTTCATATTTTGCTACTTATATTTCTCTTAATGTTGTTTTTCATTAGATACCACGGTACTTGAAGGTGCAAAGCTCATGATTAAGGCTGTAAATAAACCGAACGTTCATAAACCATTCGTGAAATCATTCGGGGGAAATTTCGTTTGTTTAATAAACGAACAAACATGAACAAGATTTTTCGTTCGCTTAATTAAAAAAACAAACACAGACAGAGCTCTCGTTCGTTCATTTATATTCATGAACGTTCGGTTATTGTTGGGGAGATAATCATTTCAGCCCATAATCAAACCTGTTTACTGATATATGTAGGATTTGATGTTAACAAAAGTTACTTTCAGACAGACTTAAATTAAACATGTGTTGTTTAATTTCTGACACAAAAGTTACAATCAACAGAGTAACAATAAGGACTCGTACAAGTACCGAGTTTCAGTGGAAGACAAGGACAAAAGACTTTGAAACATTTCAGATGCGTAAAAGACTTTGAAGTATTTCAGATGGATAAATATCAAAGCATTAGCTGAGTAGCTTTGGAATCAGCTGAAGCATATGACCATCACTGAATATCCCAAACGTCTATCACTGAAGGCAAACTTATTATGTCAGTTCAAGTACATTCTTTAGCGAAGTCATGAAATATATTTCACAAACTCTGTTCAAAAATGTAATTTTTAGTAAAAATGCAGAACACGTGTTGTTCTATTATGGCTTGAATCTTTCATATGTAAAAGTATTCGCACTTCTTGTATCTTCTGAAGATACAAACATAGATCAAGCTTTACCTCTGGAAAAGGATAAAGTTGCCTCTGATGAAAAGATCTCGAAGATTTGTTCAAGTACTAAAGCATGGCTGACACCTACATCTTTAGTAAAGTCAAATCTAAAGAAGCATGGATGACAAAGAAAGTTCTAACATGAAAAAGGAAAGTTAGAGTTTCAAGGTAACAAGATAAATAATATTATTATATTGTCGATGGGAGAAATCTTTTTCGAAAAGAGCAAACACTCTACTTATACTCAACTAAAGTGATACTGCCACTTGCCCATTTGCGTTATAATAATATTTATGTCTTTTTAGTTATCACATCATCACATAAAGGATCTTCCAAACAATCGGCCAAGAACTTCTATAAATAGACATGCATTCATAGCATGCAATATACAAGACTACACATATACACTCACTGAACATCTCTCTCGGAGAACTAAGCTTTTAGTAAGGCAAGTTTTAGAGTTTGCTTAAATTTAGAAAAACTTATCCATGTGTTGGACCTCCTAAACATTAGTTGCTTAAGAGAAACTTGTCTATGTGTTAGACACATTAGCCGTTACCTTTTATTGTATTAGGAATTTTCACTTCCTCATACATGTAATTCTTGATTCATAATCAATAAAAATTATATAAAATGTACAAGTGTGTGCAATTAATTTAAAAAACTTAAGTTTGTATTCAACCCCTTTTCTACAAACATTTGTTATTGCGTACTTAATCTGAGACTAACAATTATCCGTTCATTTATATATATAGTGTGTGTGTGTGTGTGTGTTTATATAGTGTATTTGTGTTTAATAATGTTAGATTTGCATTATAATGTGTGTTCATCGTTTACGTTCCTTTATCATTTAAATGAACGAAGAAAAATGTACACGGGTTAACCAATCTTTTAAACAATCAAACACAAAAGTTTATTCGTGTTCACTTATTTGTTCGGATAAAGTTAAACGAATAAACATGAACACAACAATTCATTCGTTTATTCGTTCATGTTTATTTATTTGTTTGGGAAAAGTTAAACGAACAAACACAAACAAGTCATGTCCGTGTTAGTTCACTTCATTTACGGCCCTACTCACGATCGTCGAGACAATTAAAAAGACAATGTATTGGAACAATTTGTAATTTTTAAGAATTTATTTTTCAAACATTTTGCAATATATTTTTTTATTTGTAATAATGTATTCGTGTATTTCATGGATTATTAGTCATATGTTTCTATTTCCAAACTTATGTTGTAAATATTATTTGTATCGGAGTTTTAGAACTATTGTATTAGTTTTATAATTTTGATTTTTGATGTTTGCTAACTTGAATAATTAGACAATTAAAATGGGCAATAAAAGTTTAGTAAAATAAAAATCAAAGACGCGTTACGCATAACTAAAAAAAGTTTAGTAAAATAATTACAAGAAAGTAATACATGAAATATTTAAAAAAAAATAAGTCGATACAACATCCGACCTGAAAATCAAGTTATTTAACCGACGAAATCTGAAAAATCAAGTTATTTGACCAACGAAAACATGACCTGTTTTCGAAATAAGTGAAACGAACAGAACCGGACATGAAACTACATAGAGTCGAAAATCGGTCAACACGAAAATGGTTTACACGAACAAAAACACAACTTGAATTTGCCAGACCTAAAAGTCATGTGTACCTTATATTATGAAACCCTTATAATGGCTAGTCTAAGGTATTAGACAACTGACTAATGATACAAAGATGAATACAATTTTATATAAAAATGACAACTTAATACTAATCTAGATGTGTGAGTAAAACTAGTTGAAGATACAGACTCAGATAACTTTCCTTTACAATAAGGTTCAAAATTCTACATGAGTTTGAAGATTATATGTTACACATACGTTATTTATTGACTGCTAGATCTATCATGTTTTATTAAATACTTAAATTATATTCTACTTTATTCTTTGCTACAATCAAACACTTCATAACTATTTGAATCTATAAATATAATGGTGGTGAAGATCGAATTTCTAAGATAAAAATATAAATGTTTTTGACTTTTTTACTAGTAAAATATATGGTCATCCTTACTAAATTATGAAGGAATTAAAGGATTGTCAACTTAAAATAACGATATGTGGTAGAAAAATTTGAAACTAATAAATATTAATCAAATTAGGTTGATCGATAATCATCTACACTACAAAAAAAAATGACTTTTTGAGGAGACACACTGTCACCGTAAAAGGCTTAATTGTTGCCGCAAAAAGTCTTTAGAGGTGAAACGTCAATAGTACGCTGTAAAAAACTCATGCCAAAAACTTATTTGCGGCGAAAATTTTAACTTTGCGACGAAAAATAATTAACATTGAACAACTCACAAGGTCTTTAACGGCGACCCATGTCACCGCAAAAACATTTCGCCACAAAAGTGGTTTTTTCTTGTTGTGCTAATACATATTACTAATTATTAATCTTCATTCACTTTCTCTTGTTCCATCAATGGTTCGCTGACAATTCGGTATACTTTTTACCATATGCATGACATAAACGATAATTTAGCAACCAAACTAACAACCGAAATCATAAAAAAAACCTAGATATAAATAAGGGTTTGATTATTTCATAAAATAGTAATCAAGTTTAAAACATATTCCATAAAAGTCACCCATGAGAAATTTCACAATATGAAATAAAGAGGAAAACATGGTAGAACCGTCTTCAAACTTGGTTATTATTATATAAATTTTCCATTATAAATAATTGTAGCCAACCACATGTGAAAGGAACATGCATGAGCCTTGTAAAAAAGGTAATTAGGTAATGATTATAATTTTGTATGGTTCCCTCTTACATAATTCACTTGAACTTGTTTTCATGGGAAGAGATCGAGGGTGGTGGTGTGGTGCGTGATTAACGTGATGCTTGGGTGGCTCAACAGAAAACACCGCGGTATGTTTGCGTATGCGCTGTTTAACCGTCAATTTTCATAATATGCAAGCAAGAACTTCATGACTTTCTTGCTATGAAATGCTTTCTCGTAATCATAACTTATATCCTTCGTTATCCGTACACGTTTTATTTAATTAGATTCAATTATGATATGAAACTAATTTCTAGGACTTATAATAATTAAGCATGAAAAATGATATATCCTCCTATATTTTCTTCTTACTCATCAATTACAAGATGACATGTGGGGTGTGTTTGGCGGAAATAGCTGGTAGCTGGAAGCTGAAAGCTGAAAGCCGAAAGCCGGTAGCTAGAGCTGGAAGCTGTTTATTTTAGTTATATATGTGTTCGGCAAATTAGCTGGTAGCTGGAGCTAAATAGTGTAAAATGACAAAAAAAACAATTTATAAAAATTGGAGGAATTATAAAACAATTAAAGAGGATATTTTGGTAATTTGGTATATAAAAAGCTTCCAGCTAGTTTTAAAAGCTACTTCAAGAAGTTTTTTATTTCAGAGCTTTTTATTAAAAAACAAGTTTCTAGCCTTTTCATCCGAACATGACTTGTAGTTTTTTCTTTCAAAATAAAAAACTACCAGCTTCAATAAGCTCCAAAAAGCTCCATATCGAACATACCCGTGAAGTTCATTAGTTCTCTTTCTTCACATTCTCTATTGATTTTGATACTTGTGAGTAAAAGAATAAGTAGGAGAAAAAAATAGAAAAATATTTCACCTATCATTAAGTATATTAGTGTATTTCATATGTCATAATATATTGATTAGGATGATAAAGTATGGAAAAATAAATTTTTTTAAAATTAACCTTATTTTATGTTTTAGATTTTGTTATTAGCTAAACACAAGTTGTGATTAATTGTAGGAAAAATAATGGCTATAACTCCAAAGTTTCCATTCTACTATTTTGGTTTAAGGTTTAAAGTTTTTTTGAATGGTTTAATTCTTAAATTTTATTTTAAATAGTTTAAACATCAAATTTATATTTTAGTTTGATTAAAACCTTAAAGTTTTAATTGTTAGAAAAACAATTTAATCCCTTAAGTTTTATATTTTACCATGACAAAGTGTTTGAAAATACAATAAATGTACTATGCCTAAATTGTCATTTTATACAACCAATTTCATTTTGTACATACAAATACAAACAACTTATCATTTTGATTTATTGTATGCAATTTATCTGGAATAGCATGTAACAATCCAATTTTCACCTTCTTTTTTCATTTTTTTATTTTTAGTGGTTTATTAGTAAACCTATGAAGAATTGAAGATTGGTTGCTTCAAATATTAGGGTTTATTATTCGGGTATCAATCGCGATTTTTCGTTCTTCTATTGCTTTTCGTTTGTGATTATCGTCTAAGGCGAGGTGGAGGTCAAAGAGGAGGGAGGGAGGAGTCAGAGGTGCGGGCGTGGTCGTCGGCTAGGTCTAGAGGTGGTGGTGATTCCGGCAACAAACATTAACGAAACGATTAGGTTAGCTTATTTCTGATCTTCGGATATTCCGATTTATTCTTTTATGGGTTTGTTCCATTATTCCGATTAGAGCTTCAAATATTAGGGTTTTTTATTCTTCATCTGGTATTTGCAGATCGATTCTAGTTTGTTATTGCATTGGGTTGTTTAGTTTTCAATTCTGGTTCATATTGATTTTCGTTTTAGAAATTAGGGCTTCTTGATGGATTTGGTAAGGTATGACTTTGAAATCGATTTTTTAATCTTGTTGTCCTCGATTTAGAGGGTTTCGATTTTGGATCTATAGATCCCATATTTTGATTTTGTTCTTATTGTGTTACATTCGTGTTGTTTGATTTTGGATCTGCAAATAATTCATGTTGTGTGCCATCTATAGTTTTAGATTCATGTTGTGTTCAATTTCGATTTTGGGATCTGTAAATGTTTCTTGAATGATGAAGACACCCAGAACATTTCAAGAACACAAAAATGAAAAAAAAGGTTAAAAAAAGAGGAAATTAACCTGGAACCTACTATGTGGGTTATAGATTGCATACAATGTACCAAAAATGAAACTAAGTGGTATTTTTAGGTACAAAATGATGTTGGTTGTAACAATGACAATTTAGACATAGTTTATTGTATTTTCACGTACTTTGTTCACTTGATTAAACATTTTAATACGATGATCCTAAACTTGATTTCACCACACTCATTTAGCAATTTGTCATCTACTATTTCAACAAAGACCACATATCAGGACTTGAGACCAACCGAATTGGCGATATCATGTACTTCTAGATTGTCACCGTGTGCACAAGCGACAATACTGTGTCGAGCGGGCTTAGGATTTCTAGAAGAGAGGGGTGATGTATGGGGTGTTTGTGTAAATTGACATGCATTATCATGTTAAAAGGGTAAAAATAAAAATCAAACAAAATTTAAAAGAATTAGACCATTTTTAATAGAACTTTAAGGGTAAAATCACTTGAAAAAAACTTTAAGATTTAAACCATAATAAAGTGTAACTAAGAGGTTCAAATCATTATTGCGTAAAATGTTAAAGCTTAAACCAATAAAAAAAGTTTAAAGTTTAAAATAAAATAAATTTAAAACGTAAACTTTGAGGTTTAAACCTTTATTAACCTATAATTCTAATATTATGTTGATTGCGCATTTTCTAGAAAGTTAATACCATGAAGACATATACAATATTATCGTTTTACATAAGGAAGCCTTTAACTGAAATATTATGTAAAATAATTTATAGAATTTGTTAAATACGTAAATTTAAACGAAATGTAAAAGTAATTAAAAATGTTAAATAATATATATATATATATATATATATATATATATATGAAAATATCATTTAAAAACCAATTTTATTACGAATATTACGAGAACCATTGTAGACCAATCAATTATTACCTTGTCTTAGTTAATTAAATGAAATAAATAAGGGCTTAAACATAATTTTGAAAAAATTAAAAATTTACGGCACAACGCCATTTTGGGTTTTACCCGGCGCCCACCCGGCCACCCTTTGAAATTTGGTTTGTTTTCTTAACTTTTGTCAATAATTTTTTTATTCATTGCATTTTTTTATTTTTTTTAAATTTCGCAAAGATTACTTTATTTATTTATTTATTTTTATTTTTACGTCTTTCTCTATTTATTAATCATAATTATTTATATTTTTCTTGGAGATCAACGTAAAGAATTGTTTTCATTTTGACAAGTACAATAACCAAAATAATTTAAAAAGATCACTTTTTTAATTGATTGACCTACTTTTAGTTACAAGCACCAAATTTGAGTTTGATTAAACCAACTTTGAGTTGCACGTGCACTAGAGTTGTAAACTAACCGAATAAACACAAATGGGGACTTGTTCATGTTCGTCCGTTTAACTTTAAACAAATAAAATATTGAACACGAACGGATAAACGAACGAATATTTATGTTCATGTTCGTTCGTTTAACTTCAGCCGCACATAAACGAACACAAATGAACGAACATATATACAAATATAACACAAACCTAACATTTTTAAATATAAACATACACTAAGTACGTGTATATATATGGGTGTGTGAGAGTGTGTGTGTATGTAAATATATCTATCTACACACACATATATATATATATATACATACATATAAACGAACATAAACAAAATGATAAACGAACGTTTACGAACATAAATAAATGAACGACGGTCTTTGTTAGTGTTCGTTAATTTAACTATACGAACAAATATTTTTGTTTGTGTTCATTCATTTATGTTCATGAACGTTAGGTTATCCGTTTGTTTATGTTTGTTTATATTATATATATATATATATATATTTTATATATGTGTATGCGTATATATAGTGTTTATTTGTGTTTAATAATGTTTGGATTTGTATTATAGCGTCTGTTCTTTCGTTTACGTTTGTTTATCATTTAAAAACGAACAAAAATGTACACGAACGAACCAATCTTTTAAACAATTGAACACAAATGCTCGTTCGTTTCTCGTTCGTGTTCG